>VOMN01039093.1:0-35670 GCA_014899125.1 Orchestia grillus
GGCCTTCAGCTCGAGGGCCCGCTCCTCGGCAGCTCAGCGTGAAGTGTCACGCTCACGCGTCGCGAGGCCCCATTTGCATTACCATCGTCTGCTGTTTACGTGTCCTCTATGCACACTGCCCCAGTCAGCTGGCATTAGCATTGTATGCAAGGTGTAATTTGTGAACAATGCTTGCTCTTCTCAATTGATGCGCTTTGAATTTCAAGCTTACATTGGGAATATTCATCGTTAGTTGCTGAGGCCGCTCGCTTAAAAGCAGTTTATTTGGAACGAACTTCCTGAGCATGATACTCAGGCATTTAGTTTTCGCTATTAATGTATGCTCCAAAACTGATTATGCCCAGTAGGTTAAACACTAGTAAAATCCTTGGTAATAGTACTTGGTGCTGTGATATGAATAGAAAACACGCCATGTCTCTTCCATAAGGTTTTTAGGATCTCTTTTTCCATTCTTCCTGGGTTTAAAATAACAGCTCTAAAAAACAGTCTCAAATCTTTCAACACGTGCGAGCAATGAGCCTGTGACCACTAGGTCACATTGTACCTAGAGGTCTGTCTTCGTGTACCTCTGATGATAGGTGACCATTGGCTGATGGTGAGAATCTGACCAACTTTATGCAACTGTCAGCTTAAAGGTGTTTTTAACCTTGTGTTGTGTGTGTATAGTCTCCTGGGGTGTTTTGTCACCACAGTTTTATTTAGGTGTTTGTAATTTCTGTATGATTTCTAAATTGACCATTTTTAGAAAATTGAGGAGACCAACGCTCGGTTGTTGAGAAACTCTCCCTACCAATATTATCTCCCCCTCCGATATCGCAAAGCACACCGGTACCTGAATTCATGCGAATCTTTAGCTAACATAATTCCCCATGGGGCTCATTATGGAGATGTGCATCAGAGACAGGGACTAGCAGTGAGGCTTGCGTGCATCAGTCCCCTGCCTACACAGCGTCCCGACATTAGCATACTCCTCTGCAGGGACCTGGTGTCCACGGCACCCGGAGCGTGAGGGATTTCATGCTGGACACTTCACAGTAATCTCGCGTTTGAGTTAGTGCGCCTGGCTCATCTCAGCGTTTGTAACTTAGTGTCTTTACTTTGACCTGTCCGTAGCTATCCTGTTCATTTTGAATTTTTTTTGTAGTAAAGATTTTTTTATGTTCTTGGATGTATTGTTAGCTGACCTGTTTATTTTGAATGTGTGTCGCCGCCAAGAACGTATTCACTGAGGTAGAATTCTTATTTATGTTACTTATTGATGGAATAACAACATCGCAGCCAGTAAATGTCACCACGAGCAAAATCTTACTCCTTAATGTGCCGTTCTCAAGTATTTTTCCCATACTTGTTTGAGGTCCGTTGAGACGTGCAAGTAAACACATTATCTGAATCATCAGATTACTGTTTGTTTCGACTCGTTTTTGATAACCGCATTCTCGTTCTCTTTTGTCTTTTTGGTTGGAAAATGGTTCTGTTGGTTAGATCAAACAACTACAGGGAATAGTGATCGGGTGATGCTATTATGAAGGATAAACCGAATTGAAGTTGTGAACAACGTGCTCAGGTAAGAGATATGAGGCACAAAAAACTATCTTAAAAGAAATAAATCTTATCGAAAATTTAGCAATATTCAGAGGCTAGAAGAAAGCGTCTTTTCTTGTTTTATTTATTAAGTAAAATATGTTTATACCAGGTGGAACTAAAAATAATAAACTTATTATTTTCAATATTTTTTTGGTTGCCCAAAGCTTGAACAGGCTGGGTGCAACAGCCTTTGGTCGTCCGTCGTGCAGTCGCAGGTCCGCCCCCGCCGTCAGGTCAGCAGGGTGTGTGGCAATGAGTGCCCAGACCGCCTGGAAAGGAAAATAAAGCGTCAAATCCGCAGCGTCACGTTCTCTCGCCCTGCTGGCCGCTCCAACTCCATCACGGCCCACACTCAAATGTTTCGCATGGATGTTCAAATTTTCTCGTGCGAACGGCGAAAGAGCTGTCGAATTCTTTACCTAAGTGAATTTGTGTATCAAAATCTGGCATTCGGGCTGGGCGAGGACGCTGCTTGCCTTGCGAAGGCAACAGAGAAGACGATCCCTTAACATCTCGATTTAACTGCTCCTCTGGGAGAAGTATGGCACAGATCTGCTCTCGTTAAATTTGTATCTATCTTCCTAAGTAGAAAGGCAGTCTAGCAAGTCTGGCGTCTTAGTGATGAAGTTCTTGTGTCTTCAGGCTCATGACAAACTTCACAGTTTGTAGATGTATGAATGCCTTGGTTTCAAGAACGCAGGAAAAGCAAGTATTGAGATAGTTCAATTGAGGACCACACCTCATGCGGTGACGCTCCCTAGACTGCATTTTGTGAGCACAGCGAGCGTGTAGAGCTTGTTGGTGTACGTGTGGGTCGCGCGTGGCTGTTGCAGCGTTCGTTGCCACCGCCTTACAGTCATTTGCTCTGGCAAGCAAAGTTGAGCTGTGCAGTGGAGCGAGCATCCTTCTTGCTGCAACGGTCGTGTATTTGAGCGACCATCGCAGTGCCAGCAGCGTGTACATGTCTAGCAATAGGAAGCTTTGCGTGTGGTGTGTTTTGTAGTTACGCTTGTGAAGCTGTGCATCTCCACTTGTCCCACAGCTGGTGTGTGCACTTCCCTGCTCCACTGCCCTTACCCTCGTTTACTCCAGAGTTGATGCGTCCCCTCTTTCACCCCGCAGCTGGTACGTTCCCTCACCTGCCCCACAGGTGGCACACCACCTTATACCTGCCCCACAGCTGGTGCTGATATGTCAGAGTGCTTGAGTGTCGGAGCCCCAGCCTCAGTGTATCACCCGTTGTGATGGAGGGAAGTGTGCGTCGCTCTGTGGCCTCAGATCGTGGGAGCATCGTAGCGTGTAACTGCTGGTCGTGTAGACACAACGTGTTACGTTACAAGTGCTCTCTTACATCACGTGTCGCTATGGACACGATGTACTTTGGGCACCACGTGGTACCGTGCGCTAGACGTGCGCGTCTGCAAAAGGCCCGCTGTCTTCACATACATTTACCTTAACTCACTCTGGTTTTTGTGGCTTTATGACGCTCTGTGGCTCCATAAAGTGCTTTGTACTCTATGCGGGGCTCTGAAAAGTACTCGATTTTCTTTTAGCGCCTAAGCATGATATTTGCACCTGCGTTTTGTCTGTATTTTGCATTCTTCACGCACCCGTAGTATCACATTTCCTTTGCATCGTAGAGATAGAGCACCGATGCTCCGTACAGTGCGCCGGAGATCGTTTTACGTAAGGGTGCCTCGTAGAGTTCACCTCACTAATTATGTTCATTATTACTGTACATTTATCGCGCCACTTATTTTGTGGCTTACTTGTGATGCGTGACCTGAACGTGCTGTAAATATAACTAGGCACAAAATATATGATTAGAGAGTTCAATGTCTTCTGGTCTATGACGATCACTAGGCGTGGTCACTCAGTTTGGGATCGAAGTATTTAAGTATCGGACACACACTCACCCACTAATAACTGAAAAGGAGAATTAGCATTAGAATGCGGGCTAAATTAAGCCGATTTCTTTTAAATTTCTCTCATTTGGTTTGATACGCACCCACATTTTCCTTTGAGATTCAGGGAATTAATTCTTTAACAGCGTGAAGGTCGCAAACGGTTTGTCAGTTGTTCTGCTTGTTAACTATTACAGTGGATGACAGTAACGCTGCAGCGTCAGTGAACCGCAATGGACAGGATTGATCTGAGACGTGCATCATGCCTCGTGCGGTGTTGCTTGCCGTGAGCGTGACGCTAGGTGATTTAGAAATATAGGAGCACTTCTTGGCTTCTGCAGGATTTCAAGCGAAGTGTGATTTCCATCAGGGGATGACTGATGGAGTTCGATCACGTTTCTGATACTCCTCCTTTCTGAACCGCGGGCTTATTGTTTATTATTAACTTTGTAAGAGTCGGGTATGGATGTCACTGGAGCGTTATATAGGTATAAAATTGTGTGTCTAAGTCGACAGATTTGGTTGTTTGATTTCTGTTACCCTGCAGCTTTGGTTGTTTAATTTCTGTAACCCTGCAGCTTTGGTTGTTGAAAGATTTGGTTGTCTTCTCTAATCGACCATTCAATTGAACGTTAAGTGCTGTATCACATGCTGTCGCTGTTAATTATTTACGTTGTTTGATAGCACTGTTCCTGGAAATACATGTGAAGGTACTGTGTTATCGCGACGGTTTCCGAATTTTAATCCTCAATTGGGAACTGGAGGAATAATTTGAAAGCGCATCTGTGTGATGACCGCAGGGGTTTGCAGGTACTGAATTGAAATTTGACCAATTTAAATGTTGAAAGTATCTTTTAAAAGTGATATCCTAAAAAAAATTTGTTAATTGTTCTTATGAGCACGCTCTACAGTTTTGACGAAATGATCAACATTGCATTCGTTCGTTCAGGTGATGAACCCCACATATCGGGAAATTACTAAACCTTTCTTAGTCAAAGTAAAACATTCTGAGCACTTCAAGAGATCTAGAAAATCTTAACCGACTCGGAACCGAAGGCGTGTGTCTAATGTTCTGACCGCGAAGTAGGTCCAGTAGGTCTCTGTACTGCTGGGCGAGGTGCAAGTTTGATAGATCAAGTTTTTCGGCTCGCGAATATTTTTAGGCCTCTTATAACTGCATCGAAAGAGACCTTTCGCATGGAGACCCTGAAATGTCAAACTACTGCTCCTATCTACGTAAGTCAAACTGAACACTAACTGCTCTGTTTTCCGATAACTACATCGAAGATTCATTCTTTCATTAAATTTTCCATGTGGCTAAATGTTTTGGAATACAGAATGCTGTGTTCTGGTATGGTGAAGCGTTTTGTACCTCATAGGAACATGGCGTACGCAAAATGTTTCACAGCCCCCTACTTGCTCGCGTTTTTATAAATATATTTCATTTCTGGAGGTCTCTCGTCCAAAGAAACATTTTTATCTAATTTAGTTAAAATTCGCTGAATCTTCGCTTAAGAATTCAAGTACCACGAACAATATGCTCAGTCAGAGACAGTTTTTCTATCTTTTGGAGGCACTGGAAATTTTCTTCAGCTTGCGCCACAATTTTCAGAGGTACTATTGAGGAAATAGTTTCGCCTCTCTGCGGAAAGCTTCATAGCGCGCAGTGAAGGATTTTGGCACTTTAATACCCCTGAGTCGTTCCTTCGCAACGAACCGCCTTAACAAATCAGAAGGAGGATTTGTTAGTCACCGCACCTCCGTTGCTTTAGGCTGTACGAGGAATGGCCACGAAATGCTTCGGTACTCCTTGACTCGAGAGTCCCTTCAACCAGAGCTCACCTCAAACTACAAAGAGCACTTTGCCTCATACTTTTAGATCTTCGACTACTTTCCCTTTACCGAATGTGATACAAAACAACTCGTTCGATCTAACTCAACTATTTCAAAAGTGAAAACCTACGCAGTCTTAACATTTATATCGACCAGTTTGATTCAAGCAACTATGTTGCGCTGTGTGTAAAATGTTCTCGGCAACATTACAGTTCATTCACGAGTTACGTGTTCGAAATACACTGATAGTTAGCGACTCGTTGTAAAATTGCGCCGAGGCACAGAATAAAACTTGAGAACTCCAGGCTATGACGTGAATAGGTATGCCATTAATTGTGACTCTTCTGTTACTTTTTTGTATTCGATTGTCTCGCGTCAGAAACATCCAAATAACGCGGCCTATCTCAGATTCTACCTAGCTGGCTTACGTCGATTTATTTCTTTTTTTTGCTGTTCTTGAGTTTTTATATCGTAGTATGCTGTCCTTGAGTTTTTCCTGTACGTATTGTATGTATGATTTAATTCTCGCCTCGTTATTGAACGCCTGGAGTTTTCATCGCGCTCATCTATAAAGCCGGCGTTTTAATTTTATTATTTTAAAATCTTGCCATTCGATATGTTCAGGAGATATTCACTGCCAGCGTAGAAAGTAACAGTTACGAGGAGATTCACACAACAACCCGGGCCGGAGGGTATTGACTCCCTGCCACGCCCCCAGCTTAGGGATGATGTCATATTAGGACCCCATGTCGAGTCCCGATATTCCACACCCAAGTGAATTTCCCAGGCAGACGACCAATCTTTTTCGCTTGCCGTATGAAATTGCGTTGGGAAATTCGATTTTGGGCTCTTGCGTGACGCTGCGAGAGCAGACGTTCGTTTCTGTTGACAGCGACTTGCGTGTCTTGAGGTTGAGAACATGTCGAAGCTGCTAGTAGGGACGAACCGCTACTTAAACGACTCCAGACTCCATTTTGGGCCGCAATATGTCCAATACAATTAATCGATGCTAATATTCGCCACCTCCAGTGGTATCTAATATTCGCCACCTCCAGTGGTATTCCGCACTACTGCATTCCTCAATAGTCCCCAACCGCGAGGCGTTAGGGCTGAGGTAGTGATGGAGACCGGATCTCACACTTGTCATGATGTCATGACCGTCACACTTGCAATGTTGATGATGATTACTTGAATGATGCACACAATTTGCAGGTACATTTTATGATGAAGTCTGCAGATGGTGCAGTAGGATGCAGGTGGTGCAGAAGGATGCAGCTGGTGCGGTTCCGTCACGCCTCAGTGCTTCCCTCGCGGGCACATATCAAGAAAGGCAAAAACGTCTGACTCGATCCTGCTCTGTCGCAGGCCTGTATTTTTGAACTAGATGTCGTCGGCAGAGCTGCGAAGGAATTAGTCATGCGCCTGAATTTTACATCTGACAAATTGGGCTTGAAAATAGCATCTTAAAAGACGGGGCAAATACTCACGTTATTTAGATTATTCATGAAAGAGAATTTGAAAAATTGTTTTGCGCCCTACTTGACTTTCTTAAGTTGTTGTACGTAGTTCAACTAAAGCGTTCGAATTTACCCTCCAGTTCTCCCAATTTCTGCTACTAGGTCGCTTACGTAAGTTGATCCCGGGGATAATAAATTTTCAAATCAGCCCAAAGAACGAACATTCGTTTGATGGAACTTGCAAGTCTCGCGATTGTCCTCCGTACCTCATGAGGTCGAGTGTGATTATCCTATTCGTCTAATGAAAGGTCTTGTGGCCGCCGTCATTCAAATTAGTTTGCATAACGTACGCCTCGTCCCTCAAGACTTGCTCGTGTTTCCTGAGTCGCTTCTAGGACTTGCGCTGAGGCATTATTGTTGCAGTCTTACTAGTACGTGTGAGATCTTCTTAGATGGCGACTGTCTTTGCGAGTAGCCACCTAATTGTTGTAGAAGCTCTAATTTTTTGTAATTTTGAAACCATGTCGAAGACGAAACAAGGTCTACGCCTTTTGCGCAGTTTCTTCACAAGCATTTTTGAATCCTCAACAATTGGAGAGTTGGATATTCGGAATCAAACCAGTTTTAGAATTCATGTTGCTAGGGTCGAGCCCATCTGAGTGTTAATGGTGGCTGAGTGGGGGCAGCAATTAGAGGCGCTGCAGAGTTGACGGCGTGGGAAGCCCGGTGCTTAGAAGGATTCAACTCTACCTAAACTGTCTGTACTACTTACGACATCTGCGCTACCTACAATACCTACACTGCTCACACCACCTACGCCACCCACACCACCTACACTTTCTACACTATATGTACCACACTCACCTCCGTTGCCACCAACACCACCCACACCTCCGCAGCGCTGGGTGCAGCAGGTGTGAACCTGACGACTGTGTCTCTGTGTACCATCATCAGCTCTCGGTTGCCTCCTCTCTGTGCTCTATATTTCTTTTTTACCTTTTCCGAGATATTCTGCTACTGCGTTTTGCATCCTTCGCGCAATATCCTGATGCTTAGTTTTTCAGTTGTCGTTTATGATTCATGGTTTTCGTTCTTGTTTGTTATTTTTCTTCGATTGTTTTCAATCCGTATTTTCAATTTGTTTCTCTTCCAAAATTGAAACTATGTGTATCGCAATGCATCACTAACTCAATTTCAGTGGAATTGGTCGGAGTTGCATTAAACTTACATCCCTGCCGAGAGTTTGACCTTGCCTCGTGTTTTTATGAAATGCTTCGTGTCGTTGAAATCGTCTTGCCCGCTGTATTGGAAGGCCTTCTTGGAGCAGATGTGGCTAGTTTACCGTGCACGTTACAGCTACCTGCCTAGAATTCGCTCAGCTCATTTTGTTATTTGATGTGCGTTAAATCACATCACTTTTTCTGACATCTGAGTTGTAATCTCACCTGGGCAGTCGAAGAGACTTCCACGAGTGCCGCGGTGCTTCAGATCCCGTAAACGCCGAGCGATGCACTGGAGCTGTTTGAGTCTAGTTTAACTTTAGGTAGACAATAATAATTCTTCGTTTAATTTTCTGCTCGTATACAAAAGAAGCGTTCACGTAAAAATCTGACTCTCGCGCGCACCAGCAACGCGTCGACACCAACAATTTGACGTGGAATGAAGGAGGAGGACGTCCGGAATTTTGGCACCACTGACAAAATCAGCTGCGAAGGACATTCGCAGGATCATTATTTTCAAATGCTCTTGCTCTTTCATGCTCTGTATTTTTGAACAGTATTCATTCATGTGAAGCACAGGGAAGAACGTGTTTAATAACACTTGCCTGTCTATGAGAATCCAGCCTGGAACGAGCGAGATTAATTACCCCCTATCGGAGATTAATTGGTTTCCATAATTACTGTCATGTACGGGATGGCGGTGTTTCTGAAGACATTCGATTAATTTCCCATTATCTTGGAGTATTCATTAAACTGTTTTCTGCCATCGTGTCTGATATGTCCATTCCTGAAAATTAATTGTATAACTACGAGTTTCCTTGCTTTCATACTACCGCGCCGTTGTACCATAACTTTTGATAATATGTTCAAGGTGTCCACTAAAACGCAGCCCCTGGTAGCTAAGATACTATTTATTTAATATATTGGCTACAGAGGCTATAGTGTTCTAGCAGACCCCTGTGCTACGTTTCTTGGCATTCCAGGCCGGCGCGTATCCCAGATACACACTGTAGGCCGCAGCGTATTTGCGAGCAGCGCGGTGGGTTCCGCTGTAATTCGCGGACCTATTGGAAAGCGTTCTGCCCGTGCGGAACTGCCGGGAAGATTTGCTGGGAGGATCGTCCCTGATCCAGAGCTCTATCACGGTGACTGACGTGTGTATCCCGGGCTTATCTTTCCATCAGCCGTGGCTTCCATTTGTCTCCTAGTCGCCTGCGTGTGCAGGTAGCGCAGGACGCGTTGTCGTCTGCTGGGGCCCAAGTCCTATCATTTTATGGCAGTTTCCTGAGGTTTAACTGTCCTTCGGACGCGGAGTTTTATGTTCGATAAAAAAATACTGCGGTTGCAACGAAAAACATGTTTTTAAGCTCAAAATATTTCCATTTAGCCCCAATCATCCTGAAACAAAATTCTTGTCGAAAATGTTTCGGAACGAACTTGCCAACTGTGAGGTTACTTTCTCTGTACGAAATAATAAATATATCGTCAATATATATAAACTGTGGTGAATTTTCAATAGTCATTAAAGTATAAAGTAATAGTGTATTATTCAACTTGAAAGTGAAATAGGACGACGAATGCAAATTTTTGCATGATTTTACATGCACTGTATTTTTTTATTTGTACTCTTTTCCGTTTTACCTCTAAATTCCTTATTTCACATTACATCCCGTGGCAGTGCGCTTACTGCCAAGCTCCCAGCACCGCTTGGGGCAACTGGGAATTGACACCAAACTGCACGGTCTCATTTCAATTGAACTCGGGAGCTTTGCAACCTAGGATGCGCCGACTTGGTGCTGGTACTTGCGAGGGATTTCCGTTACCAGGTCAATTCATTCATGGTTGCGCCGTTGGGCTCTCGGGTACTGTATCCCCACTTGCGCAGGGGTGAGCAGCTTTACTGGCATGGCCAGGTCCTCCGATGAACACCTGATCCTAGAGCAGTTTTATTGTTCCTTTGTATCCAATGAATAAATTTATGCGCCTTCGTTTTTTGGCCACCCTCTCTGCTGAGTATGGCGTCATTGGCTGTGCTGTGCCCTGCCAAAGACCTGGACGTCCTAATATCGACTCAATTTTCTGACGCTCGAGGGGAAAGTTTGAAGTCCCTCCGCCTGTGTTACGCCTTTTCTACATGTGGCTTCCAGTGATTTTTATTCAGTCCACTTTTATTCCAAGCAATGCCCTGGCAAGCGTCATTCCGTTTCGGTTTGCACGTAGTGTAAAAAATGAAGTATCCTTGTGATGTTTTAAATTTCAATCACCTCACTCTCATTATTAACGTTAATCTGATGAAATCGTGAGTTTTACGCGTTGAGGTGTATTTGAACTGCCAATGATGAATGTTTTAGTTCAAGTGCCTAATTCAAGTCTGAAAGTTGCAGTATTCTTCATGCTCACTAAAGCCTTTTAGCTATTTCACTAGGTTCATTTTGCTATCCATATCTATGTGCTTGTTCCGTCTACCTACCTGCCGTTCCGTCACGTTTCGCCACTTTTCAAGTAAAATTTCAGGTCTCGAGCGAAGTATCCTGTACACGGGTTGCATGTTTTGCTATAAAAAGCTAGTTTTTGCGGCACCTTTTCAGTTTCCCTAATAAAGTTCAGACTACTCGCGTCATCAAGAAGAAAATTGCTTCCAAGACCGGACTATCTCTGCCCAAAACCTTCAACCTCTGTCCAACACTTGAGAGGACCACTTCTCATAGGCTGGTTTATCTAAAGTTTTTTGATCTAAATTTCCGTGAAATTTTCCCGTGTCCTGCCAGTTGGTAATATTATGAACACATCACGATGACGAGGTGAGCCCGCCTCATACTATATCGGTCATTATGTAGGCGTAAATCCGTGCTGACCTAAATGGCATTTTCGTATCAATCTGTCTTCAGCGGAATTATTATCTGCCCGCCCAGTATCGGAAGGTTGATCTGTCACGACGACAGGCCGAAAATGCTGGCCTTTGTCGTCTTTTGTTTGATTGGTGAACATCTAGTCTTGGTCTCACGTTTTCGATTCGTCGTTTTTTCTCTCTGAGGCTTACCAAGTAATCTCTTCAGAATTGAAAGATAACATCGCTGCTCGAAATACTCGCCCGGCGAACAAAATTATTTCTGCTCAGTTTGGTCCAATTTCTTGCGTCTCGTCTCCGTGAGTATAAATTCATGAAGCTCCAATTCCACGATGAAGTATTTCCTATGCCAGAGTTTAATTATTCCACTGAGTTGCCAATGCATCACGTTTTTAGCCATTCTAAGAGTTCTGCATATGGGTTCTTAACGAGCCAATTATGATAGGGAAGTATGTCCCTATCAATATGTAGAAGCAGGCGAATTTTGAACGAAATTGCTGTTCCGCTCTCCCATATTTCGTGCGAAGTATGTTCTAAGGCACCGTTTTCGTACGCTGAATAACACAAATTATTGCCCTCGAGGTTTACTGATTGATCTACTACTTCTAGTTTCCATTGTAAAATGTCGACGGCATCGTCAAGGAAATGATCATCGCACCCGAAACGCAGGACGCGCTACCTGCTGGTGTTGGTGCCTGGAAGGAACCGCGCCAACACCGCTGCTGAACATTGGCTCGAAATTTGCTTGATCACTAAGTTTGTTCGCTTGCGAGGTGACCTTCGCTGAAGAAGATCCCTTTTCCCTGCGTGCGACGACGAAGAGACGTGCTCTTCGTCTTCACCCCTTCCTCCCCCTCGCCGTTACCCGCCTTTGCCCGTACATTACCTTCCTGTGGTCAACACGTGGGAAAGGGGGAGTGAAGGACCGAGACACTTGGAGGAACTGCCCAATTTGGGCTTCATAAATTTATAATGTGGCATTCAAGTCAGGCTCGTACTCTGTATATTTTATGTTCGATATCTTGTCTAATTATATATTCAAGACTTTATCGTTGAATGTGCCTTAAAATGATCCGCTTGTTTGACTCTATTGGTCCCCGATGCATTTCCGTGATCTTAGTGAAATGCTATTCAATTACCTTAGAACGACGTCCACATGTTATATTGATTGGTGAAACAAAGTACGATTCATTGAATCAATATTTTATTTGATGGTAGCCTGGTTGGTAATACTAACTCTCGAGTTACAGAATTGAATTCCTGAAAATATTTCACGAATTTATTTGAGGATAATAAACAGAAATATCTTCCAAAACGCTGAACGAATTCTTGTGATTCCATTTTTTCATTTGTAATTACCCTGAACTAAAATATTTTAATGCTGGTGAGTCAACTTAAATTACAATATTTCTCTTCCAGTTTGGAATGCGAGACGCTTTTCAATGAGTATCTCTAGCCTATTATTAGAGAATAGAATTACATCTTCAGAAATTTATATCGTACGATATGTACTATGTAATGCAACCCCCAGTGAGACTACCTATGTGATAAAAATACCGCTCGGTGATAATACCTTAACAGACACGTATGAAATTATGCATCAGAACTAAGAGCGCTCAGACTCGTGCATCGTTTTTCACATTCATTCACCGGTGGGTCTCACTTCCTCTTTTCCCCATTTCACGGATACCTGTGAGCTCAATGCACCCCAGAAATCCTGCATGCTTGGCTTGCGCTACGCGCTTTTGACACCCAATCTTATGGTTTTTCTTTTCTTTTTGTCCGAGAACCGGTTTCCCCTCGGGAGCCATTGTCTTCAGAAGCGAGCTGTTCTGAAAAACAGAATATGCAGTGCGCGCCTTTGCCTCTGTCGCTCAAACAAATCCCTGCGCTCGCGCTTTGTTTTCAGCGCGGGCTCCTTACTAATTTTAAGTTCCCTTTGAGCTCAAACGATGCATGGACTATGCAGTAAAAGCCTGCGCTAATGCAAGAATTTTACCTGTGAACTACCCAACACGGCTAGACTTCATTGCTTTTGCGATTGGGAAATCATCAATTCAAGTCTTTCATGCCTGTCAGTGAAATGCCCCTAGTCCGTTGAAATTCTGTTACAATGAATTTTGAAATTTTGAGTTTATTATATGTTGTCCTTCACTGTGTGCTGCCTATTTCATGAACGTACTTCAATCTTCCATTTTTGAGATTTCCTGGTATGGGTGCAGCATTAATTGTGGCAACTGTGTTCCTGCACGGGTTTTTGAGAATGAGAAACTTCACATCAATGGAATTTGTTTCGTGAACCTTCACACACGCGACTGAGCTTCAGTTTAAAAGTGTGTGTGAAGTTTGTTGAAAATTGTGAAGTGGACACTCGTATATTGGTTGATGGGGCTCTTCTAAACGTCTCGAATCTTACATGTGTCGCAAAAAATTATTGATAATAAATCTTTTCGATTTAAAACTGATAATACTAACAGAATTTAACATTAATTATAGAGGAGGGAATGTCTAAGTGCCGATCTGGTCTTAGTGTCGTAAGTGTTACACTCTTCCTCGATCTGAAAACAATGAGCTCTGAACGCTCGACTCACTACGTATACGTATTTTTCCACTAGATGTAGTTTTTGATTCATAGAGAAGCGCTGTGATGCGTTGGTGAGGTCGCTTGATGCTTAGTGCAGTCGGACACCCCTGTTTGGGTGCAATAATTGGACTACGATGGGGCCTGACTGCGGTGTCAAAGCGTTTGCTGTATTCTTTTTCTTTTACAAGGAAAAATTTATACTCCGTGACTACTGGCGGCACGGTGGAGGACATCAGCGATGTTATTTCTGTGCACCTTTTATTTAACGTGAGCGAATGTCGTTTAATTCACGAAATAGTGTACCTTTTAAAAATAAATGCTATTTAGCACAAATGTAGATACTCGTGCAGAAATGCTTAATTAACTCTGCTGTTGATCTCGGATGTTGGCAGTTATGTAGAATTTTTTTATCATTTCGCATGCGCGTTCTAGTATCGCATGCGTGCCGCTTATTTTAAAACTTGGCTGGAGCTGACGAGCGCTTCTAGGCATCTTGCTTGCAATTTCGCAAGCATAATGCACTGATGAAGGCTCAGCATTGTTTGCTCGAGTTAAATATTTTTTCGTAAGGTGTTTCTGCTTCGATACCCCTTCCTATACGTCAACTTTTTAGTTCATGTCTGTTGTACGAACGATAATATGACTAATACGAAAGCAGGGATTATGAAGCTGAAGACATCTATTATGAACATTCTAGCTTAAAGTTTAAGTATGTATTCTCGTGTTAAAAAGTTTACATCCTGAAATAAATTAGATCACCATGTAAGCACCTTGAGAAAAATCTCTTGCAGTGGTTCATTAAGGACAAGTTTCAGTTCTAAAGTTGAGAGAAGCCGCGCCTGATGAGTCATTCATACGTGACGCGCGTGCATGTGTGTGTACCAGGACGTCTGTTGCTTACGGCCAAGTAGTACGGGAACCTGCGCTGCCATTGCATATATTCAGACGTGTTCGACGTGCCACGTGTCAACCGTGCTACTCTCTTCCCGATGCCCAACTTATTGTGATTAGCAGTAACTTTGGTGTATAAATTTTAATATCAAATCAGGAATACAAGTCCTCCATATCTCATTTCGTTGGTAGTTTCTGCGAGATTTGCTTAACTTGTAACTTTTGTTGATGAGATTTCTAGCTGCGCTCTGTTTAGCTTTATTATTTGAGGCGCTAAGTTTCAATATCGTGAATTTTTACATGTTTGCCTCCTCGTTTGTGCACTGCACGGATGAGGAATCGTGTTATTTTCGTCGTTTTTAGATTTAAATTTGCTTGAAAAAAACTTCAGTGCATACTTCTTTGTACTGGAAAACACAAAAGTTCTGCAATAAATTAGTTTTTAACTTTTTTGAGTACTGCAATGTAAGCGAACACATCTAATATTTTCCGATTAAATAGTGTTGAATATCCACTTTGACTCATTGGAAAGTCAACGGTTTGCTATCGTTGGGCTTCACCGGGCAGAAAAATCTGAGAGTTCTCCCTCGGCGAGTCTCAGAGGAGTCTGAGAACATCAGGAACCGTCTCACTCAAAATCGTGCTTCTGGTATGGTTTGGGCAAGAGTGTCTGCAAAACGGAAAACTTTCCTGCTTTTTATGTCTCTGGGTGCGAAAAATAATCCTAAAGCTAACAAAGAGCACATTTTAGAGCCAGTGACGAAGAACCTTGGTGAAACCATGTTCCAAAGATGTCAGTTTCTTTTCCAATGAGATGGAGCATTCGTTCGCACTATCGAAAAAGCATTGTGTTGGCTGAGGACAGTGTAGAAAGGAATCTGTGCGGAAAACATTAAACAGTGGAAGCGTTGAAAAGATCACTGCAGCGTTAATGGGTTACATTACTGATGAATATGGTGCGTGCAGCAGTGGAGGCAACTCAAAAGAGGTTGAAGAAAGTAATGAAAAGGAGAGGGGGATTTTTTGAATGAAATTTTACTCAGGTTATCTTAGACTATTGTGAATCTGTTCCAACAAATTTCATGTCATATAATGTATTTGCTGTGTACTTGCGATAAAAAGTATTTGTTGCAAGACTTTTGTGTTACCCTGTATAACTCCCTGCCTTCAGGTTTGATTTACTTTTTCTGTAAGTTATGCTCTCTTCGTAATTCATAATTCGTTTAGTATATTATATAAATTAGGATGCCTAAATAATATTCGCACATAGAATTTGCTCATATTTCGCCACTTGTTCTATAACAAAAACGCCTGTCCGTCATTTACTGTACTCATTTATTCAGCACCCTGAGCAATACTGCGGGCGCCCTGTGGGAGAGTAGGGTGCCAGTCTCATCTTCCACGAGTATATACCCCGAGCCCTCCTTCATCGCGGCCCCACCGTAGGCCGCTGTGGCTTCGTCTGCTAGATCGGCTTTTTCTGAACCTCATTACCCCTGACGCCCTCTATCTCTTCTCGTCCCAGCTTTTCCTCGTCGTCGGCGTCGCACGTGGCATTTCTTGCGATACCAAGTAATTCTGAGGAAATCAGATATCTTGCATTACTTTTCATTGTCTCTCATAACGTATTTGATCGGATTGCAAAAAGCTGTGATGAGGATGGTACTGCTTTTGTCAAGAGATTTCCTGCGGTGTGACCCACCTGTGAGTCAGTTTACATCAAGAAAACTTGCATCGTTGCAGGAAACGTGTTGATGAAAGTGCATTCAACGATCCTCGTGTGAAGTACTCACAAAGCTCTCTGCCACCTTCCACTGAAGGACGTAATTCTCAAATAATAATACCATGTTATGACTTTTTGTGCTAAGCATACCTGTAGACCGGGATGCTCGGTAGGCTACTTTCTGCCCTGCGTGAGGTGTGAAGATCAGGGCATTTTAAACGGGCCACGTAAACACGGCCACACAATCACCATAAAAAAAATCCAAGCTAAGTAAAGACGAAACTGTTCGTGAACTGCTGCTGTTTGAGAAACAGCTTTTTAGCGGTCCGTGGATATTTTTTCGACAAGGGTAGCCTCTCACGAGTAACTCGACTAGTATCTGCACTTTACGGAAGTATCGCGTAAATATCACTCGTTTTCGACCCGGTTTTGAGCTCGTTAATGAAGGCGAGTCCAGTGTTCATTGTGCCAGAGATAAAGAGGGCCGTCGGCGCAGTGATTTGCGGAGGAGGAGCTAGCAAGAAGTGGTGAATATCGGGGTAACCAGCGAAGGAATGGAGTTAGCTGTGTAGCAGGGAATGGGCCAGACTCTGATTCAGCTTGATTATGACCGTTATGTGAGCAGCCAGCCCAGGTGTTCACCAGCTTCAACAGCCCTGGGTTTGACAGTTAATAAAAATGAACAACGTGGTTGTCCCGCGGTCTTTTTTTGATTCGAACAGACAGTTATAAAAGCTAGCGATCTGATTTTTTTTTTCACGATTAGAAACGTCGTTTTTTTAGCTTTAGCCCAGCTGTGCATACGGGAACAGTTTCTGGTTTGAAGCGGTAATTTTGTATCAGTAATGTGCTCCGCTGGATATAGGCACAGTGCATTCATGGGGGAAGTAGGAGAATTTTTTGAGATGAGAACGCGCCTATTCGGAGACAGGAAGGCCTTGAGCTTTGAATATAAAGTTCGGAACTTAAAAATAAAAAAAATCTTCATCCGAGTAAAAGTTTCTTGGCGAAGGATCTTAGATATGCAAGTACTCAGAACTATTTAACTCGACTCGTTTTCAGCAGCAGTTGTGGAGCAGCAGCATCGATTGAGCTTTTCAGGAGCTGAAAACTGAGGTTATTGTTGATAATAAATTAGCATTGCTTTGAAATTAGACACACAATGGTGTATAACTTAGTGGAATTTTGCGGTTGATGTAATAGTAAGTAGCTGCATAGGCTTCTAGTGTAAACTAAGAATAACTGCTGACAGAATTACTACTGGATACGAATAGTAAAAAATTTAACTTTCGATAATTGGATATTCTTTTTGACTGGCAATGTTAGAGAGCAAGAGCAATGGAGTGAGCTGAGAACCAGGTCAGCTACAATGCTGTTTTCGGTCTGAGAGGAACTCATTTCTGAAAAAATTGTCGAAATATTTCACACCGAAACAAGGATATTTTTAAAACAAACCCGAGTTAATCAGCCAAAGGTAATACGTGGCTTCATCAGTTTTTACAGCATTGTACCTCAAACACCATTTCGCTTGAAGAAATTTACATTAGGGTCATTTTAAAAGATCGGTCCGCTGCAAAATACTCAACTGAGTTTTCTTCTAAAAATTGGATGCATTTTAAAAATTTGAGCGTATTAATACATGACAACTTGCTTATTTCCGATTTTGATAGCTGTACTGAGTGGAACACATTCAAAACCGTTGCTGACCTGCGACAGAAATTTACTTCTATCCCATTGAGCGAACTTGTAAGAAACAAACTCCCTGTCAGAAATAGCTGTGGGCTCAACACTGCTTAAAAGCTCCAATGCAGACACTGTCATCGCATTATGAAGAACGAGAATGTATTATTATCTAGCTGTTAAGCGCTATGATTTAAACAATGTTAAATTTCTACTTTCCCTTCAACAAAGCTGAATAGCACAATACAGCAACGTAAACAGCGCAATTGAAATGCCTGTGTAAGAGCTTGCCTAGTGCCACTCAGCGAGTGTGATGTGACGGCTCCAGGCTCTGCAGCCTGTGGCTTAGCCGCTTTGCTGCATTAACTCGCTGACTTTTCCGCGGAGTTTTGTGAGCTATCTTTTTGCCATTACTGGCATTTATTATTCAAAGACTTCAGCTATCAATGCATTATAAATGTTTCATTAGAGGTACAAGCAAGCATTAGACATTTAGTTGGTGCATCATTCATTGCTGAGTTATTATCTGCGTTTTCTAGTTTTACTCTTAGTTATTTTAATATGTTCATGAGTTAAGAACCCAGTATCTCTAAGGGGAAATTGCTATCCAATGAAGGGATGCGCTCTTATTGGAGTGCGAAGTGTAGTTATGGTTTAATAATTGAGTCAATCCTGAGCATTTTATTAGCTAAGGTATCAAAATTTTAAAGTAGTAAGCTGAGCAGTATAATGGTCTGTAAGGTATCACTGCTCCCTCTGACTCACACGCACTTCAGTAATAGTGATGTATAGGTCTGCGTATACTGTAGCATTTTCTCATTCCTGTGATCTTTTAGCAATGCCAATATCAAATCAACTATCTTCAATGCGACAGATACTTGTACATGCGAATCTAGTTAACGCTTTTTACGATGCGAACCTCAGTTTCCTTCATCCTCAGTTTCCATGAGTTCCAGCAATTGGCGTTGTGCTCGCTGCCCGTATGAAGTGGCCGCTTGCCTTGCGCGTCACGTCTTCGTGTGATTGTGTTACGATGCGCGGGCGTGTGGGCGTCTCACTTTGTTTCATAATCTCATAGGTCTGAATTGAGTGCCCGCGATGTAGCGAGGTGAGATTTGTAGGCCTATTCAAAGTCCAAGACTCGCGCTGGAGAATGTGTAGAGTCCGAGTTGAAAGTGCAGTGAAAACATTTCGAAGTTAGTACAGAGATCTCTGTGCACCCACTCCAAAAACCTGAACAATTTCAGACACTGAGGACCTGATTACGGAAAGCAAGTCACTGGCACGTAATTGCCTGAATGGCGCTGTCCTCGATCAGCTTGCCTTGAGGTGTGGCAGGGCGTCTGTTGGTTTAGTTTCTGAACAACTTCATTCGTATCTCCGCTGCAAAACTTGAGCGTCTGCACACCCTGTAAAGGCTCTTAATCATTAAAGTGGTTGGCCTTAATCGTTAACTATCGCTAAATTATTCCAATTTAGAATTCGAAGTAAAACACCGGTAATATTTCGTTGTGCACAATTAAGTGATAATTGAGAGCGGCATAAGTCAAGGATAGTCACGCGAACCATCTGAAATTATTTGCAAGAATGGATGTGTTAATTTAAATCTCTAAGCTCAGTTTGATTAATCTTAAATATTTTCACTATACGAAATGGGTTACGCACTCTTTTTATCATATATTTTTGAACGTAGACAATTTTACCAACTTCCCGTCTTCAACAAATAAGAAAATTAGGGAAACGAAAACTAAAGAATAGCCAATCATTCAAATCCTGTTCGAGATTGGGTGTACGAATCTTTGTCAGGTGATTTTACTAAAGTTTTACTAAACATATTTTTAGCGTTCAGGAGTCCCGCTCTGGTGTGTGTTGTTTGGTTCTCCGAAGGCCTTCAGGCTTCTCGACGCGCTTCAGTGCTGGATGAAGGCAACCACACAGATGTGGTTTCTTCAGTTTTATCTTGTCTTATCGGTTTTATTAATTAAGTCTATTATTATATTTTCTCTGTGTGTCAATTGTGATTCTTTAGGCTTTTTTTAGGGCAGTTGTGAAACAAGGTTTCCTTATTGTAGTAAAATGACGATCCGTTGATTAAAAATAGCTGTTCTGTTCCGCGGTTCTATGAACGCGAACAATTGATAGTTGTCGATAATTGCAATTGATTACTATTAAGTCAAAAATAAATCAAGGTCAGTATTCGGCCTTGTCTCATTTTGATGTCTTTCGGAAATCTTTTTTACCGCTGATAAAATCAACTTATGATTTACCGTTCGTGTTTCCAAATCGTTGGGTTTTACATTTGAAAGAAGCCTAACTAGGATATCGATGTCGGAATTCGCGACACATGCATAGACGCCCTATGACCAGCAAGTCCATGCACCTCCTTTCCACAATCTTCTGTAATTTTGGTCCGCCGGTAAAATTGCTCTTTTGGACGAATTCTTTCTTCACTGACGGGTTGTTTTTGGGGCAGACCACGTGAATAGCATGCATGAATAAGTGAGTCTGAAGTGGCGCTTCAATCCAAGTGCTCTTCAGGGCTATTTGGGGGCAACATAGTGCCTCCCCTCTGCTCTTGCTTTGTCCGTACCTCGAAATCTTTCTTAGCCCTCCCGAAGTCGTTTTTCTTTTTCTCGTTCCATTTTTCCTTCGTATGTTTGCCTGTAATTTTTTGATGCGATCTGTATTCATTCCTCTTTTTCGTATAACTTTGTCTTCGTTTGTCGTTTGCCCGTGCTGAGTAAGTGTCACGTAATTCTTCATTCTCAGGGGAAAAAATACGGAGAACAGGTTCCACTTCTTTTGAATATTATCCTGTTGTCTGGAATAAACGTTTATTTTCATCCAATAACCTTCGTATTCTTTTTCACTCGCTTTATACACTACATTCATCTCTTGCACTCTTCTTTTTGAAGTTCTCGCATGTTTTGGAGGAATGATGTTTATTTTATTCGTTCAATCTCAGATTTTCTTGCTTCATTCATACAGAATCCAAGCGATGGTGTCATTGTTCTCTAAAAAATTGATGAGGTCTTCTTCATTTTCTTTTGTGCAGCTTATGTAGCAATTTTATTTGCGCTCTGGATTCTTTTCCTCTTATCGGCCAGTTGTCAGAGTTCATCGGCTGTTGATTACCTCAGAATTGGGCGCGTGTCATCAATGTTTCCCTTTAGGTAACTCTGAGCGCCATGCACGCTGGAGCCGACCTGCCAGGTACCATAACTGATGGGTAGACCAGTGTATAAGGATGACGGACATGGAGACCTGCCATGCAAGGTAACTGACAAGTCTATCATTATCACTTACTTCAATGTAACGCTTATGGAGTCTAATGTACTTCTTGGAAGAATGATTCGGCCCGGACAGATATCACCCACCACCACTTAAAGTTCAATGCTCAATTTTCACCACCGAGCGTGTTATCTGCAGACTTAAGCTCCATGGAGTCGTAAGACCGACAAGCTGCGAGTTTTCGATTACTTCTCCTTGCGCTGACTTTCGAAAAACATCTACTCCTTGATGTCTTCTCTCCACTTGATGCAAGGGACGAAACACCTCACGGCCGCTCTTTTCCAGGTTTGTGTTTACGCAACCACACACAAAACGAGCTCGTCGTGAAGTTGATGTGCGTGTGGTGTGGTCAGGGCCAGGATGACTTGCTCATGTGTGTAGCTCGTCACGCGCCCTCGCTCCCCGAGTTGTCATCCTTGCAATGCCTGCCTCTTGCGTCGACACCTCTTGGTCTTTCGGGGCATCTTTTGTTCACTGCCACATCACGTACCTGTTCACCGTTAGGCTACGAGCACATTAACTGTCGACTTCCATTCACTTGTGTTGTTATTTGAATTTGCTCTTGTTCATTGTCCAAATCATATATTGACTATATATATTCTACCCGTACGTCTGATGAATCAGTTTGAAATGCTTGACTCTAAAAGTCAAGCAAAGAGACGATGTTGATCCACTTTTCTCTAACAGCCTGGAAATTAGCTGAAAGTGTCCCATCGTAATGCATTGGTCATTTTAGGCTATAGTTCGTCATGGCGGCTGAAGTTGATTAAATTGTTTACCGAATTTCGTCAAAATTATAATTTCAAGTCCGTTTGACCTCTTGAATGCGCAATGCTATTCTAGGCATACAACATTAGGTAAAGTAAACGAGACGGGAAGAGCTTCCAGAACTAAAACAATAATCTATTAAATAAAGCGAAAAAACATCGTAATGTATTGAAGATCCAACTGTTCTCTCTGACTTCTTATCAAGTCATTCCTTTTCAAGATACCGAGACTCACGAGGCGACCTATGGATACTTCTACGAATTCAAGGACGGCGTAGTGGGGGAACTTTTTTTGTGAGAGATGGCGTCACTGCACGGAACTCCGTTGAGGAACTCGCAGTAAAACCGCTGGGTGTTGTTAAGCTCATGATTTATATGAGGTTAAAATATCGAGACACGGCACGACCTGACAGGGTAAGTCTGCTACTCCCCCAGTGGAGACTGTGCTACACCATCACCGGACGGATCGTACTGCTTTCTCTTCAGGTACTGGGCATACGGCAACGGCCTGCTCGCTCTCAGACGCAGCCCGAACAGGATTTATGTTTCAATTTATCCGATGTAATGGAGCGTCAGTCTTCGAAATGTGCCTACACTGTGTTAGGTGAACATTTGCTTGCTACTGGTCGTGCAAGCGCTGGGTAACGTCGTCGGGATTCCTGTGCATCTCTTTTCTGGAATGGACTTGGTATTCGTCCCTGCGTCACTCTCTACTTGGAACTGATGTTTCCCACGGCCAGTAACTGGCTGTTTCTGTGAAATTTCAAAAGTTAAATAGCTTTAGGTTATTACTATTCGAGCAATTGTCATTTTTAGGTAGCTTCAAGCATCGCACGAGTCAAAATCTACTTGTAGACGACGCTTCAGACAGAAAACTCGACGCTTTCTTTCCTATCACGCCTCACTATCATTGGAACACGCGATCCAAATTTCATTAGCGTGGTCATCGCGCTGAGTTCTAGGGAGCGTGTGCCGCGGCGTCCTGTTGCCGTGCTGCTTGGCTCGCCCTTCTAAGTTTTTTCTTTCTTCTCATCGAGGGCGCCGATCTACACAACCTGTTCCTCGTTCGGCGCTCTGCGCCGCGTCATGCACAAGGCTTCTCTTCCCTGCAAAAATCGGAGCAGTTTTTCTCAAGTGTGCAGAAAAGTCTGTAGAAGTTGTCACTTCCAAAACCAGCAGTTCCCACTTCAAGGGATGTTTTGAACAAGTTGACTGCTTCGCCTGCAAATTATATTTGATTCGACTTGTAGAGTACTCTTCAAAATTCAAACGGCCGCCAAATGTGAGCCGTATTTCAAGTGAGTTGTTTCCCTTGCCTTCCCATTTTCTCCCCTAATGTTCGCTAGTTGGAGCTGGAACATAGAATGTCTTGTCTATTAAAGATATGGGAACTATTCTTGTTTCTTCAATTGTTTCTCAAAATATCTATCCAACAAGACGAGGGTGTTGCCGAATATTTTTTTTCAACCAAATATTTTCATGCTACCAATTTTCCATTCTCCCTAATATCCGTTAACCACAGTTTCACTGCCTACAGTCTACTTTATGTTCAGAATTGAAACGAGGTCAATTTTCTATATTGCCTGACCACGCTAAAAGTCGCGTACCAGAGGTAATGGTGTCAATGCATTGCTCAATGCAGGTGGTCCTCGCTAGACCCTTAGTACCTGGCTCCAACTTGATTGCTCTTAATGCAGGGAAATCGAATGTATTCAGATCCACGAGGTAGTTGTGTCGCATTTTAGTTTTCTGGTAAAGCAGCAGAACAGGATTACAGGGCTCATTACGCGCAGTTTTTGTCTCAGTCTGTCCTGAGTGCAGAACTCTGACGCACTTTATTCTTCGGTGTTCTTATCGAATTAAGCCAGGCTTCTGGTCCACAATGTGAAACACAACAACTGGAATTAATGATTCCTAGAAACATTTATTTGAAATCGTTTACTTTTTGTATTTATGTATGTAGGGAAAGGGTTTCCTCATAACACTGGGTCAAATGGTCAAAATTAACCTGCTCACGTGCATTCTTTATTTCCTACACCTGTGCGCACAGATGAGCCACACTCTGACATGCCCCCGAACATGTATCACGCAGCTCTAAGATGACGTGGCCGTTACTCGGTTAAAAAATACCAGTTATTCGGAGCCTCCAATCGCTCTGAGAAACTTGCGGAGTCGCGGGTGGTGTGAAGCCCCGAAGCGGTGTAAAGCTGTGCGTTCAGGGAGCAGCGCGCGACGCAGCCTCGCAAGACGTCTGCTTTAATCGGCCGTGCGACATTCGCGCGGGCTGATGCTGGTTCTTCTGACCAATTTTTTGAATGAGATTATCGAGCTAGGATTGTGTTGCTGCTACTACTTGGCATTGTACAAGTACTGCTACCACCGCATCCGCTAAGTTTTGTGCAGTTATTCTCTAGTAGATGGACCATGTTAGATGTACATCCGGTCAGGTGCGACGTTGATTATCTACTGCTCAAAAATAATATTTTTTTTGCTATAGTGATGTTCAGCGATCTTGGTGTCATGGTACTATATAAACTCTCAGCCTCGGTGTTGGTTCCGTACCGGTTATGCGTAAATTAGGAATAATTGTAGCTCACGTGGTGGTCTGGTACGTGACGAGACAATCAAATCACCTTTGGTCACGCCTACCTACGCGAAACTTGTATTATATTATCGCTGGGAGTCGGGGTGAGCGTTCGTATTGGTAATCAGTCATTTACCCTATTTTTTAGACAGGATTTTGATTATGAAAGTATTTGTTTAGTCGATTTGTTAGTACGGCTCTAATTGAGGTTCTCTTTTGGCACAAAATTTTTTATCAATAGTTCCAACTCTGAACTATAATTTCGTTTTATGTCAATATTCTTGTACTTCAGTCGGCGCTATTTTTTCGAATATGAGAGTTTTTACGTTACATTCACGCTTGCTGTTATTTTAGGCGGTGTTGTATTGCTTTTAATGAGAGCGTAAACGTCGTGTGACTGAGAAGCAACAACTGCACACCCTTTTTGCTGCGTGTAGGCCGCTTGGTTAGCCGGCGCTAAGGCGTATTGCGATGACTCTCGAGGTAACGGCTTTGACGTGTCAGCCTTGTCTGCCTGAGTTCCTGCGTGACTGTGGGCAGTCAAGCGAAAAGGTGTTTGTTGCTTTGTGTCTCATTTTTGGGCGAAGTGAGGTTTGCTGCTTTGTGTCTCATTTGTGGGGCGAAGAGGTGTTTGTTGCTTTGTGTCTCATTTGTGGGGCGAAGAGAAGTTTGCTGCTTTGTGTCTCATTTTTGGGGCGAAGAGAGGTTTGTTGCTTTGTGTCTCATTTGTGGGGCGAAAAAAGGTTTGCTGCNGCTTCGAGCCTCATTTGTGGAACAACTCAAAAATCCGATTTGTCATGAGGTAAAGTTTGTTTAGTTTGTTACAGACGTAAATATGAGTTTGTTCTGGTTCACTGGTTCACGTTACCTTGCTGTGCAGCGACGCTGTGGCCGAATTTTAGTTCGACTGGAGAAACGAGCTCTCATATTGTGGTCGTATCGAGGTCTCGGTTGAAGTACAAATTGAGGAGTGGGTTCTTTCCAGCACCTGTTTGCGATTTTGTTTTTCGATCAGAGGACGCAAAGCCAATCTGTCGCGCTTGAGTAAAAAAACATTAGCAAACTTTACTTCAAAGGGATTTACTAACATGAAAGGAGTGAGGAAAATTCCCACGACGCCTCTGCAACTACTAGTTTCTGTGGTACGCGAGGTTTNTTTTTTCTGCTGGCAATCAGTCAATGGGTGAATTTGTCATGGAGTTGTTTCATTTTCTAATTGCGCTATTTTTCCATAAATATATAGTGTGTATATCTTAGCTGTAATTTCCTTGAACTGAAAACATTCTTTGGACGTGCCCCTGGTCACTGCTGGTGGATATGCAAAGTAAGAATAGTATAATTCTAGTTGATGGCAACATGTATATTCACTTGTGAGTAATATCATTAACCATATGAATATTTTATTTCATGAGTTATAGTGTAACGATAATTACAAAGTCGAATAAAGTGTGCTGATTTCAAAGAATGTTTTAAGTTGGTTGGGCGGGATCGCTCTTAGGACGGTGATGTCTACGTTATTTTAAAGCCATGAACAATGTTCCTTACTGAGATTCCATATGATATTTTTGTGAAATTATTTTTGCTGATTGGTCACAAATTAAATATTCATATTCATTTCATGTCCCCTTTTCTTGAAGTTGTCGTCGCTCACAGATTAGAATTATTATTGTTATCTGTCGCTTAATCAGTGTCATTCTTCCCGCAGGGAAAACATCATGAAAGAGTTTATCAGTTTGCCTACGACTAGTATTTTCATGTAATAAAGAGATAAATTCATTGTCCGTCTCACTTTTAAATTTGTGATAAAATCCAAAGAAACCGGAATCAGCAGAAAAATGGTCAGTGCATATATTCCCGGAACTGCGTCGTAGTGAGAAGGATCTATCCTCTTGCTGGGAGGAGCTCCTTGTGCCACTGCCTGCATATTTTGATTCCAGCTCTGCGGCAGAACTTGTATCGGAAACCAATGCGGCGTTCATACCTCGTGTGTGATGAAAGGATCCTAGAAAGGCGCTGTCGGTGACACGGGAAGTCTCGGGGGTTTTCTTCTTCTGCTCGGCACATTTCACGTCCGCACGATTGTTTGGCAATGGCTGACACAGCCTTTCTGAATTGAAATGGTGCACGTGCCTCGTTACTGCAGCACTGCGAAAGTACGTTTCTTCATCCCTTCTACTTGAGAGTCTTGAGTTTGTACTTCATACTTGTTAGGTTAGCCTACAGCTGCCATTTAAGTCTCTCATACACTCGTTCAGGTGCAGATTTTTCCAGGGCTTCTACTTTAGAGTTCGGAAGTTGCCTTTTGTTTAATGCATGTTATGCGAACGTCCAGCCGTTGCAGCAGTCTCACATACGCTCGTCTGGCTGCACGAAATACCGGATCACTTCGGCCACGGGCAGTCTCGCGGTCCAATATCCTGCGCGTAATGGAGATTGGCGTGTATTCCGAGAGCTTATGTGCCACCTCTTAGTTTTGAATCTTTGCCTTCCTGTGCTGCTCCAAAGTGAATTTTCTAATGCAATCTGAGGCCTAACATATCGTAAATTGCTCTCTCGTTTCCTTCATGGTTAAAGCTTTTTCTGCTTGAATTGTTTCAAGTTTTACTTTTGAGTTTCAGGATAACGATAACACGAAATATAAACGAACAACTGTTAATTATTGCTTGCAAATTCCGAATATACTCGTGGTACTTACTGGATTCTAATCTAAATATAATCATAAAATAACGTGTTTTTTTACGAGCACCTCATTCGTGAAGATGCTTGTAAGAGGCACGGTTACCGGCCTGAACTTATGCTACCTGAACTGAAACAAGATTACTTTCACTCGTTTCTGCACAATTACTCTGAAGTACTGAGCTTTTTAATCCGTCTCAGCTGCTGAATCGCTCCGAGCTTATGTAGTTTACGAACTCAACTTGATTATTCGTATGAATGATCAGGTAGGCTTAAGCACTTGCACACACTCACCCTCCCACTTAATTATTGTGAAAAATATACTACTTACTATGCTGTCCAGTCAGCAGTTGCGGTGCCCTCACCACAGCTATACTGCTGTTTGCAGCTGTGGATAGCTTTCATTAATTCTGCTGCACTACACAAAGTGTTCCTCTGCACTTCATCCTGTACAGAGTGAACGGTGGAACTTGACTTGAGAAACCCAATTCCTTCCTTCATTGCGAAATATATATTGTGACTAAATAGCACGTAGTTTCTGAACACTTCTTTGCCTCCTTCGTCGATGATTTACCCGGTGCAAAAATTCAATTTCTGGTCTCATAACTGTGCTGAGTGATTTTCTTTAGAACGTGATTGCTCTAAAATTTTCTTTCAAGGTTCATCGCCTGTCCGCCTCGAGCCGCTGCTCACCATAAAGCTATTTTGGCTTTGAAGACTTTAGTGAGATTTTGCCGTTCACCGTTGCCCGCACCATTCGCTGGTGTGTTTAAAGCCGCGCTTTTTTAATTTGCCTAGCTTGACTTACTTAGCGAGCTTGACTTACTTAGCGAGCTTGACTTATTTGGCCTAGGTTGACTTACTTGGCGTAGCTTGACTTACTTAGTGAGCTTGACTTACTTAGCGTAGCAGACTCACTCTCACGACTACCTGCTGTTCAGGACGAGGCAGAGTTACGCGCTGACATGAACTATTTGGAGGTTATAACATAAAATCAGCTCCCCGGACGAAAAATTAATGACCTGCTACCAATATGGAGCAAGACCTCCACAAGCTCGTTCTGCGCGGCGATGAGTCTTCAAATGTCTAGAAACTGCAAGAGAAGGGCCTTCATTGACGTTTTGCAGTAGTTCATCCTTTATGATCAGCGATTCTGCTCAACTATTCGAAACACACGGCAGCGGTCCCTATCATTTAGAAATTTGATTCGACCACAATTTTGCGTTGAATTGCGTTACATAACGGATTGTTTCCATTGTTGGTAGACTTGCATGACTGCGCGGTATGAAACACCAGCAAATTCCACCACTTTCTTCACTGGGTTTCCCTCTGCCCGACCAAATGTAACCCTTTTCAGCCATTTCGAGACGTCTTGCTTTCGTCCCATCGTTGTGAAGCAACTAAGAAACAAGTCTATACCTGGCTAACTCCGAATGAAGACTGATGCCTGTTCAGTGCTTGCATATAACCTAAACTTCGGTTTCAGCTTTCAAAACCGATTGATGAACTTCATAAATAACGAGCTTGAAGAACAGCGTGTGGCTAATTTTTTCCGGGGAACTTACACTGGGTGCTATGGACAAAATTCCCCGCAGTAGTGGTCACTGAACGACGTGTTAATTTCCGTCCGCTAGCTCACCGTTTCGTGCAACTTGAAATACGAAGCTCGTAATGGATGTACGGGCAGTCCTCTTTCGCTAGCAAAAAGAGGCCCGTATACCGACCGCCCTTGAATTTATGCTCTCAAGTACCTGGCTGCTTACCAGCCTCCTGTCTCAAATATACGCAGGAGTGCAATGAGCTGGCATCTCCTGCTCGTGTGTGTGCTTTGCGTGCGTGTGTCTGAGTGCATTTTTTTCACTCTTCCTGCTGCTAAACATTTTCGCTTTTGAATTTTTTGCTGCACTGTGCGTCTCGGTGCGATTTGGTTGGTCAGTATTGGTGTTCTTTTCGCTGATGGCACTCCAATTAAGTGTATTAGTTCTCTAGTTTTGTCAAACGCTTAAACGTAGGAAAACAGTGGTGGCTTATTTTGTCATTCCCCTCATTTCAGGTGAGGTCGTATTTTTAAAAACATTTTTCATATTTTGCGATCTGGCGAGTTACAGTTTCACTCATTTCCATCTATGTTTGCTAAATGCGAGTGTTTGGGATTCCTGTCCATCGTAACCAGAAATATGAGAGTTATAGTCAGACTTATGCGGAGGGATTTCGATGATATCCATCGTGATTTCACGTAAATGTAAAACCTAGCTTAATTCGTTCAGAAAATTGAATTCTATTTCTAACCGCGATAGGAATTCAATATAACCTCTTAAGTACTATTAAATAACCACATAACTGTCTATGAAGAGGCTTGGCCCTAAGACTAGCGGTGCTTCTGTGTCATCTTGGCAGTTCAGCTGTTGACGCGCCCTGCTGTATGGGACCTTGCCGGCCCGGCTGTGTTTAATTACGCGCTCACAAAAGCAAAACAGGCGCTGTTGATCTCAGGGAGCTCAATAGTCGTTCTTTGTGTGGCTTTGATCTCCGGGCTTACTGACCCTCTCTCTTGCGAGGGTAGATTGAGGCGATCTGACGCCGTTGCTGAGCGTCCCGGTGAGGGGGAGCCGGGCAACTAAGATGGGACACGCTATGCGGTAGTTCTTCCCGAGAAAAAGAGTGGTCCTTTGTCCCGAAAAAGTCGCGTAAAACACATGTTAGCATTCGAATTTTCAATCAGTACAAAAACAACGTGGAAATAAAATGTAGAAATCACGTTGAAATTTCTAATAGTGGTGTTTAATTTGCTGGCCGATCGTTCAGCGTGAAGTAATCAAGCAACAGTATATTTTCAGTTGACTTGCTGCTTTATTTTTGCGCTTATTTTGGAGGACTTTAGAACATATCTTTCGAGCCCGTGGCGGGAGGACACTCTGTGTACATTTTTCCGTTGTATCGTTATGGGTATTTTCGATCCAATCGCACGCAGCATTGTCGGTGAGCTCAAACGTTTGGTACGAAGACAGGAGGCGTGCATGCTGCCTTGAGGTTCAGAGGTGTATGATGGTCAGCTGGTCCGGTTTGCCTGATGTTTTAGGACGCCGGTCGCGAGGCATGTTCATGTGCGTTACTAATGTTCGATATGATTCTGGAGCAGCATAGAAACTGGAGCTCAAAAACTGAAAGGATCTTCGAGTTATCCTGACGTGAGTGACTTATTGTTTAGCTGAACCCTGCTCTTTGGTCTTCTATTGAATAATCAGTCTCACTGGAATGGTATTGCTCATAGTCGACGTGGTTTTCTGGATGGAGCCAACTGAACGTATAATTTTATATTGCTCGGAAAAAGTGATTTTGGAATTTAGTTATCATTGTCGAAATTGAAGTTTTTGTCGGCTTACCAGGATATGAGTATTGCAAGGATCATTTTCATTCAGTATCACTCGCACTGGAATGGCTTGTGCTTAGTACACCTTCTCTCTCCTTTTCAGTCCATCTTATTCGTGCGAGTGTAATAAGGACATGCAATTCAGGCAAGTTCAGAGGTTAGCACCTCTCGAAGATGCCGTGGTATGCAGAGGTGGCAGCGATCTTGGTTTCGTCAGCTGCTGTGTACATTTCTGAAGGGGCTAATTGATGTCAATGGAGACCGACTATGTTAGGTGCGCTTTTATTGAAAGCCTGAGCCAAGCTCACTTTGATCTCTTCGATTGAGCCGTGGCGTGGCGGCGGGCGATTGTCTGGCAAATCGGAGAACTCAAGCTGACAGTAGAGTTCTCTCACTACTGCTTCACTTGTATGCCCAATTATGCTCATCTGTTTTGTGGCTGCTGTCGCCGTTCGCATTTTTTTGCCATGCTAGTTCCTGCAGCTCTGAACGGAGACTTCCTGAGCGTCAGGTATTGTGAGTTGATATGCAGCTGCTGCGCGGTAGGTGCTACTGTGCGCCTACTATTGCGTTGTAGCAACTGGTGCCGTGCTGTTACATGGTAACAGGTTGTGCCTTACTAGTCGATCTTCACCCATTGTTGCGCTGAAGCTCAAATGCTTTACACCGAAACTGAGTAGTACTGATCAAAAACTTGGTTGCTCTGAGAAGAGTTTCTTTCTCCGCTTTAATTTGCAAGATTTTAAATATGTTACTAGTTGTACTCAATGCCATCAACTACAAACGCTGCTCGAATGTATCTATTATTTAAACATTTGTATTCCATTCGAATCCTTTCCAAACAATTTCAGTCTCTTTATGGGAACTTGGTGTGCCAAACTGCCACGAGCCTCAGTGCGTTATTACGATTTAAATGATGCGTTCCTCTATGACTGGCAAATGCTAGACGTCAATCCTTTTTATTTTAAGAATACCCTGCAATGAAATGGCGCCAGGGACCAAATAGTGGATCTACGAAGTGATGGAGCTGTTCACTTCTGTGCCTTTAAACGACGCGAAAATTTCCTGAACCGTTGAAGTAATGGCCAACAAATATTGGCGGACGTAACCAGAAAATTTCCAGTATTGTGACATTTTTGGTTCTTTGTTTGTCCACTTCGATAATTGAGCTATAGAATGCTTTGCTCCACGTCCCTCCTATTTTATCCTTATAAAAACAAAGTGTCAAGAATTATAGACTTTAAAAATTATACAGTTTAGTCTAAGTTCACGTTGTTTATTTCTAAACTAGGGTTAATACGCACACAAGTGCATAACATGGTAACGACTCCTTTTGCAGCATTTCATTTATTTAAAAAGAACAAGCTCGTCCTCTTTGAATCAACACTTCGTACGTCCGATTCAGTGCTGATAATTCAACACTTTGATGCCTGATCGCTAATTTTTTTTTTGTGCCCAGGACTCGCTTATTTGGCGCCCATTATAGTTGTTTGTAGGTCATAATTAAAGACCACCGCAGCCTGAAATTCTCCTCCATAATAGTCTCTGGGTACTCAGCGGGACCAAAGATGCTGTATGCAGGCCATGAATTATTCTTATTTTATTCCTCAGTTGCCCCTAAAGAGGGCTAATGAGTTCAGCACACTGCCGTGCAATTAACGTGTCAATATGAGTTCCGCACATTGCCGTGCAATTAACGTGTCAATATCTTATTTTCTGGTGATAAGCATTCTGATGGGATCGTGAAATTCAATATGCGTTGTGGCGCTGTTTAAAGCATGGGAAGTTTTTTTGTGCGTCTCACTCATAATGGAAGGAAGTGTCCGCCTGTCTTCCACGTAGTGCTCAGTTGTTGCTTTTGTGGTCCGTATTTGTGTCGTCTTTATTGATTCACCATTAAGATATATTTGATTTGATCTCCGTTTAAGCGAATGCGACAGGATCATATATATTTATGTTGATTTTATTCGGATCGTTGACAGCAGTTCGTTTCCTGAATTTTTAGTGTGTCCTTCAGTTATTTAAGAGTTTAAGCGTTTTAGTTGACAGTTTTTATTATTGCATACCTTTTTTGACCCGTATGTTTGAAGAAAATTATTCACGGTTGTAGAACTTCGGCATGTTTCTATAATATATGTGCAGTCGTATCGTCCGCATCTGTTGGCCAGACGAATACTTGTGAAATTTTATCTTCAGACATGAGTTTCAGAACCAGAAACTGCTCGTCAGTCACAAATTATGCATTGTTTATTTATTACTCATCTCACGAGCGCAGTTTTACTCGTAATGTAAAGTTCGTCATGTACGGATTCTAATTTAACACATGTTCTTACTCTGTGTCTAAATCAAGCACTTATGAATTACTTTATTGAAATCATGACGATGAAGAAAACGACGAGCTGCCTACTGATACAGCTGCGTGGAAGTTTGAGCTTGAGCGAGCTACTGCTGCAGTTCACCCTTCCTGATGAGGCGCAAAGGACCTCGGCAAGCAAATCCTTCACATACATGGATAAAGATGCTTAATATTCATTCATGGACAGTCCGGAAATCAGCCTACGTAAAATTTGTCCTTCGCGACCTCAATTGGCTCTCGTGTAATTTCAACTTGCTGACTTACGAAGAGTTAATTGGGATGCTTGATAACTACTGAGCGTCTATTCCACGTCTGTGCATAAAGTGCCGAGTTATTCCACGTCTGTGCATAAAGTGCCGAGTGTTCCAGGCGTCTTGAGGAGTTCTTGCCGACTGATCGCTGTCATTGCACCGCGTGCCGCTCAATTGGGACACTCGTATGCTATAGGGGCGCAATGGTGTGATTGGTTCCACTTACGCTTTAGTTTGGGTCGTCAGTTTTGTTCGTGAGCGTTGGAATATAGAGGCTGAGGTGAGGTGTGACTTGGGTGTGTGGTGGGGGCTGGTGATAGGTCGGTCGAAGTGTGTGGTGAGACCTGGTCATGTGATGGTGCGCCGCAAGAAACTGTGATGCACTTAAGCTCAATAATCCCCTGCTGTAAGGCTTCTACTCATCAATGTCTGGAACAAGTTATGTTAATTGTTAGATTATTACAGAATAATTAAACAGTTCAAGTGAAAGTTCATACTTTTCTCCTTGGAACTGTTTTAGGGTGAAAGATAAGGCGTACAGCGTCTCGACACATTGCACCTCAGTGCACAGTCCCGTCATCTTAAACTTTTCACAGTGCTGGCTAAGCGTCTCGACTGTAGGACTGGGAGTGCCGGCACCTGTTTGTGCTTCATTGTAGTTTGGTGGAATGTTGCTGACGTCATCATCATGAGTTGGATGATACGTACCTACAGGTCTCCTTTGTTCTTCTGAAAAGCTACCCAGTCAGTTCATAGGAATAATTTCACTTGGTGTGAGAGTCACACTCTTCGGGAAACTACATGAAGGCAAGCCTGTGGTGTTTACCTTCATACTAAGACGTTCGTCAACACAATAAATTTTATTGATTTTCCATAAGTACTTATTGCAATGATCATCTGCGTAATCGAGTTCATCTAACGTACAAATTTCACTTCACTGTCACACTTTTTCTCTTGGATCGCAAAGAAAGAGTTCAACCTATTTTCTCATTTTCAAGTTTAGTGACTCACTATCAGCCAATTTCCATTGGTTTGTAAAGTTAGCTGAAACTCGTCCAGCAGCAGGTGTGCGAGTCTTCCGCCTGTGCAGCGGGCGCGCTCTTCCGACACCGGCTCGTCAGTTCTCCTGCACTTTCTCCGGCAGCCTGACGATCTCATGCATGCCCGGCCAGCCCCATGCATACGTTCGTGTGTACGTACACGTGCATTCTTGTGCTCACACCAATGCATGTCCACGTACACGCGCAGATTTTGGCGCTCCCTGGTTGCGCTTCAGCTCTGCCTTCGCTCCAGCCGTTTCTTTCGTGCATCGCGCGGAGGTGCGTGCCTTTTGGGGGGATTGTGGGGACCATGCGCCTTCTGGGGGTTGTGGGGACCATGCGCCTTCTAAGGGTTGTGGGGACCATGCGCCTTCTGGGGGGTTGTGGGGACCATACGCCTTCTGTGGAGATTGTGAGGACCATACCCATTTTGTGGGGGTTGTGGGGGATTTTATGCTTCGGTCAGCATGGCAAAAACAGTATAATATGATAACGATTCAAGTACATTTAAACCTAGACTATTTAGGTCATTTATTTCGTTATGTATGAATATACTGCCTATATGTTTGTACGTTCTATTGCTTATATATTTTTTTCGAATTTTAACTTTTTCTCAGTTGAAACGTTTAGCGTGTGATATTTTGATTTATTTTTGCAAATATTTCATCGTATCTCGCTTTCTCCACATTTTAACTTGCAAGCTTTTATCATCTATTTTTTTAAAATGAAGAACCTTTTATTCCGAGGTGAGCTTGACATTACAGTTACACCTGACACTTTTGTTACGGGTACTTTTGCCGCCGCTCGCTCTCCCTCCGCCAGAGATCTTCTATTGCAGGTGCCACAATTTCTTTCTTTGCGCAATTCTCTATAAAAATGTCGAACTGCGGAACTGATGCAAACTTGGATGTTCTAATGCCGCAAAAAATATTTTGCTTTTCTCCGAGTTCGATAGCTTTGTCCGCATCCGCTCTGCATTCATCTTGGGGAGAAGTTCTTGATAAAAAACGAGTTTTTATTAGAAATTTCATACGAGAGAAACACGCCTCGAATTTTTTCTGTTGCAAAGTGAGAACTTTTGCTCATGTGGACAATGCAAATTGAGGGTCCCACTTCTTTAATTGAGTTCCCTAATGAAGTTCGATTTTCGGAAAACTAGTGTGAAGGGAGAACTCTCTTTTCTAAGTGAAAGTTTTCTCTTTCAAAATATTTCTCAATTTTTGTGCCGCTGAACTGCAGTCAGGCAATTTTCGCTGCGAAGTACTTTCATCTCTCGATGATAGGCGCGTTCCCATTTCACTGCTGTACTGCCTGCTGGATCTACTGCTAGTGCGCGAAGGCTGCGATTTTTTCCCGTCGACGTTAGTTTTTTCCCTCGACATTTCCTTGAAAGTGCATTGTTTCTTACTTTAGCGTTTAATTGTGCTTATGAAAACCGATTTTTATTGTGTGCTGTCTAATGTACCTATTTTGGCTGCGAAATTCTTTCTCATGATTGTTGTTGGATTTCTTCGCTGTGCATATATAGTGAGGCAGGGAACCGTGATGTGCGATTTCGGGAGGGGTGTGTTGTGGGGCAAGTGGGGGGTGTGTTGTGGGGCAACTGATGTT
>VOMN01039099.1:0-15571 GCA_014899125.1 Orchestia grillus
GGGGGATAGATCCAAACATTTCAATATTCATGTATGCATTCGTTTACCACAGTTACTTCGAGGGAAACATTCATGCGAGTGGGAGAAAAACGAATAAACTGCTATAGTAGTGGTAATGTTCTTGACGTAAAATTTTGCCTTGAATTACCACATGTTCCCGACAGTTTCCATTGCTTGTACACCTATATAACAAGGCGGCATGAAGCATCAGTGAATTTAGCTACTTCCTTCACTGGGTGCTCCTTAGCCCGACCAAATACAATAGCCCCATTTTACCGTTCCGAGAAGTCTTCCTTTCGTCCCACCGTCGTGGAGGAACTAAGACACAAGTTTACATCTTGTCAGCTCTAGATAAAGACGGATGCCTGTTAAGCGCTCGCTTGTAACTAAGTCGGTCACAGCTTTGAAAGTCAATCGACGAACATGGTAAATAACTAGAGCTCGAAAAATAATAGTTGACTAATTTTTTGGCCGTGGAATTTCCCTTGCTAACTCCCCTACGATTCTCGTAGTTAGGCAACCCTTTATGCTGTAAAAAGGTCATCGCGAGCGTCTCCCCTTGCAGCGAGTGTATCAAGGCACGAAGTTCTCAGATGGCTTCCATATGGTCTTTCTTTCTCCGCTCCGCAAAGCCTCGGCAGCTCTAGAATAGCACACTGATAATTCAGGGCAGTCGTAACTTCTAACTTTCTGTGTCGGGCAGAGAGTTATCGCTGGAGTAAGTCATTTCGAATCTTTCAGCGTTCACAGCCCCGTTTTGTGGGGTCTGGAAAAAAGAGACATCTAAATCGGTGTTATTTTTATTAGAATTCAACCGACGCGTAATGAAAAAATATTTATGTTTAAGAGTTTAAGGTTTATATAGATTTCAGCAGATACGTAATGAAAGAGAAATAACGTTTACGAAGGCGAGGCTTGCGATGAAGACCAACCAACGAAATGGTCTCGTCGATGACGTGCTTTCAGGGGAGATAATTCAAACCACAACGAAGATGTGCTCTCAAGACGTGCTCTATTCGTGGTTCCCAGATAATAATTATTTTAGGAAAAAACTGCTTTTTCTTACGAAATGAGAGCCTTTAATTGAAGCAAAATGATGGGGTTTGCCTCCAATGTTTTCATCGAACATTATCAATTCTGCAATTCTAACACGTTCTAATAAACGGTACCACTTTTTACGGCACGCAAACTCTGCGCAGTATGGGACAGTTGTCACATTGTCCGATTCAACAACGACTCAAAAACAAAACAATTCAATGAGCGTTGAAAATCGGTTTCAATGTTTGATAAAAATGCATAAAAATTGATGCAAATTCTTGCAATCCTATTCTTAGTAGAACTAGATCAGGTTGCGTCAGAAATGTTGAAGCCAGGATGAACCTTGCGAATTGAAATCTCCTTATGAGCGATAAACTATCAGAACGGCTAAAATTTTCTAACTATCAGTGCAAAAGATTTTCAGCTCTACATGGCCGATACTCGAGGCTTGAATTTTAAAATTATATTTGTTCAAAGACCCGTCCTTAGTAGTGTGATGAGCAGATGTATGTTTTGTTACATAATCTCCATAAAATTCTCATTTAGAAATGTTCACTTTTTACTGATTGTTAGTTTAATTTTTATTTTCGATAATAATTGGAAAGCCAGTTTAGATTTTTACTGATACATGAGGATTTCATGGAGTGTTGCCTGAAAGGCGTACGGTGTTATACAGGCTGTTGCAAGTGCTGAATGAAAACAAAAAACTGATAACTTTCTAATAGTGACTTGCTTTGTGTTTCTAAAAAGCGTTGAAAGGGCCTGACTGAGTGCAAGTCGAGTTCAACTTCATCTCAGAAGGATCGGCTCGAGGGACAAAAACCTCTCAACGGACCTGGAGCTCGCCTCCGAATCTCTTTATTAGGTCGGCCTAAAAAAACACGCCCCGTGAAAACCCATCGTGAACTTTCAGAATGATAAACAGAAAAGGGTAGTTGGAGAAATTCTTCTCTGTTATTTTAACCTGGAAGAATTTCCTAAAAATAACCCTCTTGAATGTGGAATCTGAGTGTCATGTATTCTAATTAATTCATCGCTAAGGCAGTGAAATTTTGCGGGACAGCGTCATACAGGGTGACACAAAAAAAGAGGGTGGAAACTAAACGCTTATAACTTATACAAAATGTACGTATGTATGATACCAAATAAATTTTGAAGTACCTTTCTTCCAAATTTATTTGGTATCATACATACGTACATTTTGTATAAGTTATAAGCGTTTAATTTCCTCTCTCTTTTTTTGTGTCACCCTGTATATAGCAGGAGTGTCGCACTGCATGAAGATACGCTTGCATGCAAGTGCCCAATTCCTCAGTCAGGAAGGCGGCGCTCTGTACGCCGGGCGTGGTTCAGGCGACCTTCAATGAGGGCAGTGTGAACGTGAGGAAGTTTATGAAATTTAAATATTGCTGGAGAGTGTTGCTTGGAATTTTGCAAATATTTACAACGTGTGGCTTGTGACAGACGTGATACAAAATATAAGTATGTTTTTGAAATAAGTATTAGCGATTTCCTTCAAATTTAAAACACCATTTGCTCAAATTTCAGCTTCAGGGTTCATCTTGAGAGTGAAGTCTTTGCTGATTCCTGAACAAGTGATGTTCTGACGTATCTGTTTTGTTGTTATAAAGTATAGGTTATGTTTTTAATACATATCTGATATGTTATTATGACGTATATGTTACGATGTATAGGTTATGTTCTTATGACATACATGTTACGACGTATATATTATGTTGCTATTACTTTCATATTACGACGTATATGTCATGACGCACATGAGTTTTTATGACGTTTATTTCAGTGTGGTCTGCCTTCCTGTCACTCAGCAACCTCCCTGTCAGAGGCTTCATGGTTGCTCCTGTTGGGTTCTTCTTCATTACAAAAATATTTCGTTCCAGTTCTGGCCTATACGTATATGTTGATCTGTGTTTTTTACAATTCTTGACAGCGTGTTCATCTTTTCATTGTTTCACATTTATCTTTCAAATTTTTCATTTCCGTGTAGTACGAGCGCATTGGAGACTCACACTATGGGAGCTCTCTATTCACGTTGATAGCACTTCATCTTCGCGACTGAGTCGCTTTCAACCCGTTTTTTTTTCATCGAGAAATAAATTCTCTTATCCAAGGAGTTTAAAGCGCGCATTTTGTGGAGAAATATAGGGCCTCGGTATCCAGGATACGTAAGATTTTGTCTTTATGAGGCAGCTTCCTCTTCCTCAACTCACTGGTGAACGCCAGGCAACACCTACGACACATCACGATACTACGATAGCAAAATATAGAAGAATACCAGGCCTACGATACATCACGATACTACGGTAGCAGAAAATAGCTGAATACCAGGCCTACGATACATCACGATACTACGATAGTAAAATATAAAAGAGTACTAGGCTTACGATATATCACGATACTACGATAGCAGAAGACGAGCAGCAGTGAAAGAAGAATGAATTGGAATTTTTTGACAAAGGCTAATGAGGCCATGGATAAGAGTTGCACAGTAAATATCAGTCATGCGACACGCAACAGACGATGATAATATAGACATCAATAGCTATGTAGCGCAGGTCCCAGTCAAAATACACACACCGCTCATGACGACAGTTAGAGCTTATGAGACCGAAAGCTTGGCCAAAAAAAATTGTCTTCGCCTTTGTCTTTGCCTTTGGTTCTTTATATTTGCCTTGGGTCCTTCAGCAAGCCCAAAATAACGAAGAAGATAATAAGCAATGACGGGAGAATAAATGGTTACCCTCGTGCAAAGGCTAACGAGGTTGTGAAGGATAACTCAGCCTGTGCCAGGCCAGCAAAATAAAGAAGGCCATGGAATGAGAAGGTGTTGCCGCACGAAGCACAACAAGGATAGAGAGCGTCGGTTCGACCAGTCCCCGGGGGGCCCTCCTGGCGGCGGCAATGGCACGTTCCAGCGGAATTGGCCTTCGTTGGATGCTGTGTGATCTCATCTGGGATTGTTCCTCCAATTATGTATACTCTGAATCAGCTTTGTGTGCATGGGCATCGAGAAGAATTAATTTAAATGTGTATCTATCCCACTTGAATAGGCATCGACCTAAGGTTTGAGTATGAGATATTTGTCATAGGTTGTCAGTTTTCCTGGAATCAGCTTCCGCTTGTTTTGAAATAGGCTGGCGTTCTTTAGCCACATCTTGCATGAATTTTTTCCTACTTTCCATTCCTTTTTAAACTCAAAGGTTCAAGAGAAGCTTTTGTAAAGTAAATGCACGACAATTTGTTTTTGAGTCATGTGGCAGGAAGTAATTCAGTAGCTCTTCAATCGAATCAATGCAGAAAATTGAAAAGATAACTAGTGCAGTTATGTGTTTGAGCAAATGGATTTTTTTTATTTTCCCATTTCACTCCAGGATTCTTTGAATCCTTCCTATTTGACTGGAATTTTCAGATCACTTGTCTAGCCGTTCTTACTCAATAATTTTAACATTTGGAAGACTAAATTTATTGTGTTTCTTCATAGTGACAAATTTTAGAACCGAATCCTTAAATATTAACTCCCTCGCTCTTCCTTTAACATTTTGTGACCTAACGAATTAGGCCACTCTTAAGTTTCGAAAAGAACAAATTAAATTTTTTGAATGATTCTTCATGACAACGAGAGATATTAAACTACAATGGTTCTCAACGGCAGTGATTCATAACCCCAGTGGTTCTCAACCACAGCTATTCACAATCATAACGGTCATCAACCACACCGATTCTCAACTAGAGCGGTTCTCAACCACAACGGTCCTCAATCACAGCGGCTGTCAATCCCACCAGTTCTCAATCACAGCGATTCTCAACCACAGCAGCTCTCGATCCCAGCAGGTTTCAACTACAGCGGTTCTCAACCACATAAAGATTGCGGCGAGGTAAACAGGTCAGACAACACTTGTGGTAGCTCGCAACATTTAGGTGGGCCAGTGCTTCAAGTATCTCAATTGCTGAAATCGAGAATTTATTCTTATTGAATATTCTACAGTGATGCTATTGTTGCATTTCTATTATTGGACGGACGGAAGAATTGCATGATGTTACAGACTTACTTTGAAGTCACAAAGTGAATAAAAAGTTGCGAAATATCTCATATTTATTTTGACAGAAGTTAGATTGGTTTCATCTGTAAAGTAATGTGTTTCTCTGGTGCAGTTATACCAAAGGAAATCGTTTTAGCTCTTTTTCTTTCAATATTGCTTATTCAAAAGATGCTCATGGTTCTCCACCAGCTACAGCACGAGTGAATCCAGTACGAGTGAATCTACTATGCCTTTTAACCCTTTACCGTCGACGTACATTAATTTAAAAATTCACTTTCACGAGGATGCCGTTAGCGTTTTCATAACCCAACAAAATGCAGCCTTATCGCTAAAATAACTTCATCGGTAGAGGGTTAAAACTTTGGAAGTCGCGATGTCAAGTGATGTCAAGTGATGTCAAGTGATGTCAAGTGATGTCAAGTGATGTCAAGTCTCCTTCAAGGCCATCACTGCCAGCGCGGAGCCACATCGCTTCCCACCAACCGCTTATCACTAAAGTCAACTGATCACGAAAGTCAACTGATAGCGAAAGTCAACTGATCGAAAAAGTCAACTGACAGTCAGTGAGAACCGTCAGTGAGTTTAGATTCTTAAGGTTCATTCCCGTTAAAAAAGTGGTTTTAATTTTAAACAAAAGTAGGAGTACTAATGCAGAAGGAACATGGTAATCGAGATTCATTTTGGAACTGAATAGTATTGAATTCACTTTTGAAGTATTTTCATATCAATACGTTTTCAATGAAGTGCATACGTCAATGGATAGTTTTAAAAATTCAAAAATTGAATGTTTTATAAAGGAGATCCCAAATCTCGTGATCGTAATTTTAGTGACTCTAAAACGTATAAATTTGAGAAATATTGCATCACGGTAAAAAAATAACTATAGCGACAACCTTTGCCACGATATTTATCGATGGATAAAAATTGTGAAATATATTCCCTTGCGATCTAATACATAGATCGAGGAGAAGCATATCAGGAAGTATGCACTGCAACACAGTCCCTTCACTTGCCTCAAATATCTGTCTGAGATAAATCGATGAAGCTTTCTTTGAGCGTATCCAACTACAGATTATTTTATTTATATCGATACGAATTTTACGTTAAATTGACAGCCCAATGTCAAAGGGCTTGCGTTGCCTTTGATTAGTTTTCGGTTCCTTTTGTCGCTGGTCGATTCATGATTTCTCTACGTGCTTAAAAACACACCTAGGACTGAAAGGCTCCCGGTCTGTACGCGTAGACGGAAAGGTTTTTATTGAGTTGCAAACATTTGATATTTTCAAGGAAAAAACGGTTGAAAAGAACGTGATGGAAATGCTCGCTTGGATATGAAAACCTCTACAACGAAACTAACTTCCGAAGGAAATACGTGCGTTCAAAAAACAAGCACCAAGTAAGATCAAGTCGAGCATGCAATGAAGTTTGAAGTAGCTTCGCAAATGGATAACGCATGAAGCTTTTGATTTTCACGTAAAATACGTGGACTTAGAGATTGACAGGGAGGTACACCAAAAAAACGGTTCGCTGTGTGGCGAGTTTAAGTGATGTTTTCACCCTGTGTTTATGTTCACCCCGTCATCGACCAGTCGTACTTCATTACCATGCGCTGTAGAGCTGAGCTATGGAGAGTTTGCGCAGAGCCTGTGCGCCTCAGGTTTGAGTGTTCGCATCCTGTCTTCCACACTCGCGTCAGTCCTCTCAATCATCAGCTCTTGAGCTGCAAGTTGATTTCAAAACAGGCTCGTATTGAAGGGTGAAGATTTGATTGATATGAAGAGGAATGCTTTCAGTAAACCAAATATTGTGCATCATAAGTGGGGAAATATTTTGGTATTTGCTAAGGGAACGAAGGATATCTGTAGGACAAGGAATGTGCAATGAATATTAAAATACGTTTATAATAGAAGAAGAAATTCGATGTCCAAAAGTTGGATTGCTTTGCAGAGGTTTTGCCGAGCTGGATCGGCTATCACGTTTCAAGTCCCATTTTAAATTTTAATTAGGCATAATTTAACAGAAACATATACCAGACAAAAACGTAGACTATACGCAACGGTGACAAATTTACACTCAATATTACTTTCTCGCCATATTATAATATACTCATTACAATCTTCGTAAGCGTAAACTCTATAATAACATTATTTTTAATTTTATTTTTAGAATTTTAGCGAAAATAAATTTTAAGATAAAGTTTGACGAACCACGGTTCATGAACAGGCTACTGTCTTCGTATATTAGAAACATATCGTTGCTCAAGTACAGCTGATTTCTCATGCAAAACTCTTGTGTAAACGTGTTTGTTTGAGTAAATAGTGCTATAAGTGCTTCAACGCACTGAAGGAAAGTTATAGGACTTTTTAGAGTTTCTGCACGTTATCTGGGTGCATAATCGTCTTTCTGCATCCAAGTACAAATATTTTGCACTCTTGTCTGCACATAGTAGTCTTTGTGCATCAAAGTAAACACATTCTGCATACTTCTGTGTATACAATCGTCTTTGAGCATCAGAGCACGATTTTTTTGCACGCTTCCACGAAACCGTCTTCTTGAATCACAGTGAATATTCAGCTTGCCAGCTGCTGAGTGAAAGGTAAGGTTAACATCCATGGTCATAGAGTACTGAGCATACTTTCACAAATAAGCCGAATAACCTCTCTGCCGAGAGTTGGCTGCAAAAAGCGGGCTCTGTGGGGGCACTGTTAGTGCACTAGCCGATATGAAATACAAATACGCTGATACGAATACGGAAGCTGCAGGGGCGGTTTTATAGCGTATAGGAAGCTCTGCATTTGCTTATTTACAGCAGCGTAATCCGGGATTAGAAGCATCTCACGTCCAGAGAAAAGTCACCTTCACATTAAATGAATTTCTACAAGCATTCCAATTATTGGGAAAACCCATCTTTACGCTTCATTTTTTTAAAATTTATCAGGTGTACATCTAAAATCACCCGTTTGCTTGTTCATTTGCTACTTACCACATTAAAAATAACGCACCTCTTAGTTATCTTTCCTATTTATGATGATATGAATTTCAAATGCTGTGGAAATTTTGGAATTCTGACAAAAAATTAATATTTTCTAGATTTTTACTTAAGTTTTCATCATTGATGCGAAAAGAATTGTGATCTGAACAAATGTAGGCGGCCTCAGATTTCTTTTCTTTTCTTGCCTAGAATATTGAAGAAATTATTTCGCTTCCAAATAGCCAAGCTAATTTCTCCCTGCTTGGGTAGTAGTTCGAACAAGTTAGAAAAATGCATCAAATGAAATCATTGATTTACATTAACGGATTTACTGAAAAGTAGAGTGAAAAAGCTCGTATTTAATGCAATAACTCCAATTTCAAATTCATTTAAACGAGTAATTGAGGGAAGTCCTTTTAAAGGCGCCGTTCCTTGATGCTGGCTGGTCTCTGATGGTGGGTAATTGCTGTGAGTTCTTTCCAGGACAACGAAAATAACACTGGCCGAATAGTTTCAAAATTATTTTCAAATCCAAAAATGTATACATAGCACACAAACACCAGCAATGAAGTCCACCAAATATTTCCGAAAATTCTTCAAATTCGGTCTATGAGAATTGCATTTCACAGTAAAACTGGCAACACAGGCTGATTTTTTTTGCGCAGTGCGTAGTCGTATGCGAAGGAAAAAAGATTCCAAGCTCAATTCGGTGGGCACGGCATCGTTCGTGCACGTCCTGGCCCTTATTTGCGCACTTTTTGTGCTCGTGTTTACCAAACGCCGTGAGCTGTAATGGAAAATTACCCCAGAATATTGGATTATCAAGGAAGCAAATATGGACTTCCTTGCACCTTTTTGGTGCCAACGGAATATTTTTTTTCTGGAGAAGTAATAGAATTGTTCGGCTATTTCCCCGCAAATTAAGTAAGGGTATATTCTTCAGCTTTATCATCTTTTGCTTATTCTGCTCTAGATATCGCAAGAAAAACGGGATGATGGAATTTGACAGGAATGTCATCGACTGATGTGAATTGGTGATGGTAAAAATGCAAGTTGATTTTTTTCTTAGTCATAATTATGTATCCATGAAAACTCTCTTCATGTGACGCATAACTCTAATATGTTTTATATTATAGTATAACTATAGTATTTCTTATATTATTGTATTTATAATAATATAATAATATCTATAAAATCTCTTATATCATTCTTATAACTACTGTAATTATAATATCTCTCCATGATTTGTGAAAAATTTATATCTCGTAGACAATTAAATACTGCAGATTCCTCGAGCGCCAATTATGAGTCAAAACAAAGATTCTATATTTTCTGGATACTATCTTGAATATCTTGAAAATGTTTAGACCTTTATGCCCTGACCACACTGGGGTGCCGCCACTCCCCAGGCGATACGTAATAAGAAGAAAAATCGTGACATCAAATGCACGGAGTCTTACGATAGCTTTGTGCGAGGGTGCACTAACCGCACTTGTTAATAATTTTAGTTTACATCGCAACACACAGCAGCTCGGGGCTGAGAGGGTGGTCCAGCCGCTAATTGGAATGCTTTTTGACACAACCTCAGCTGCTGCATGTTCGTTAACATAGTTCAGTGATGGTAATATCGAATTATCCTTTTAGGGTAATACATTCCTTTTTGAACTCAAATTTAAACACCGCGTTACCTTGTTGTCAAGACGATGTGAGCAAAAATTTTACCTATGTCCTGTTGAATTTTCACAGTTCGGTCAAGACAGTTTAGAACAGGACAGTTCGCGAAGGCTTGACGGCGGCACAAAAAGACAGAGCTGCTGACAAACAGGCAGGCAGGCCAACACCCACGGCTGGACAAATGGATACACCGACAAATGAATGGCCAACTCAAGCATCAAAATGTTGATCTAACAAATGGAATTCAGTGACACGAATATATTGGCAAGAGCGTCTGCATGCGCGCGCCCTTGAACACTTTGAACGACTTTCAAGTGTGTCCGTGTGCGAAAGACAAAGGCTCACGATCGCTTGTTAAGCTCCAGCGTAGAACTCATTCCAATAAGATTCACTCTACACAATTTCGCGTCAGTGACAGCCACTTGAATTTAAAATTTACCCGGAATTCAGTGTATGCTTAAGAGCCAGCGCCGTACAGATACTGAAAATGAACAGATCTCCATGTTATGGAATTTCTGAACATGTACGCCAGTGAACAGGTTGTGTGATGATTTATGAACGGATCGTTTCAGAATGAAATAAACGTCAACGACTGATGTGTTTGTCACTAGAGATTCCAGTTAGTTTGAAAATGGTTTCAAAACTATATTTGGTTTCCGGGATGCCTCGTAGATGAGTCAATTGAACTGAAAAGTTGAAATTAAATTTGGACATCGTTATACGCAAGCAACTCACGCCAGGTCCAAGGCTCCTCACAGTCGCTCCGTGAGAGTGAACAACTTTTCTCATTCTCACAGTGAGAGCTCTGTGACCTCTGCGGATGTTCCTAGAATTCTATGTTTCAACGAGTATTAAATTGTCGTAAAAATAACTCGTTTAGTTCGTGTGTGTTTTTCCTGTTTCGTACAGCCAATGAACAACTGCGAGAAATACTTAGTTTAACATATCTTAGTTACAAAAAAGGCACAATTTATGCATCAAGAATTCTCCTACATCGGAAAAAAAGCCGTTCCAATTAAGGAGGCAAATGCAGAAAAAGAGGTTTTTCGGTACTCTCGTCATCGAAATCTTTTCGTCTTTCAATTGAAACGCAGGACTTATTCGTTGTCACCACCTCGCCCTCAAGGAGAGGCCACTGAGCTGGGGTGGAGGAATATCCCTTGTCCACCCGCTAAGACCTATAATATCGAGGCTATTTTCATAAATATTTCATTAACTACTACTCTCATTTATTGGGATATTGCGTACAGGTTTCTACCCACCAATTTAACATTTCGTGCATCGGAACTCAAGCGAGATTTCCTCGTACAGTATCTTAGATGCATGTTAGTCTCGACCTTGCACCTTCGGACTACTAATTGTTCCATTCCATGATGTACGTGTATTTAGGTAAAGAGCAATGTTATCGAAGATTTCGAAGTTACTGTACATGGTATTTTGCATACAAATTATTGAGATCATTCATATTAGAATTTTGAAATTTTATGCAACCTTATGTAAATTTTGCAAAACCTTTCGATACTTCATATATGTAGGTACCTCTTCGTCGCTTTATGAAGTAAGGAACGCCGTTTTATCGTTTTCCATCTCACATATTTAGAGTTGATTTTTCGAAGCATATCCGCGAGACCTTCTTTTTTTGTGAAAACAAAGATTCGAGTACTTCTTTGTCACCCCAGATGAGACACCGCCGTGAACTTCCATGACACCTTACAGAAATCTTGAACCCCTTATCCGAGACCCTTCGGGATGTTCCTCAGAGGTGCGTTCGAAGGAGACCTCTCAGCATATCGGACATTGGCCCTCAGGACTGTCTCTCTCGCTTACATTATTGATTTCCGCTCGTTGATCTGAAATTCAGAGTGTTGTAGAGACCCACCTACACTCACGTACGCAATCTGGGAGCGGCTTAGGGCTGTGTTGCGTGGGCACGTTTTGCTTCAATAAGCATTGTGTGTCAAATGACGACGATAGCTGGAAGCAATTTCATCCTGTGCAGCGGAAAATATCAATTATTAGGCATGATTTTTATGACATCTCTCTAAAAATACAAGCTGTACATCCACAGATTTTTGTCCTCACTGGTGATAAGGTACTTTTTAAAATACTGAAAAAAATCCAATGGTTACAAAGTGGGCCGACAGGAGTTAATGAGGAAAGAAATGAAGGCTTAAATTTACAGACAAACACATCTCATCTATTTATTTATCATTCAATAAAGACTCGTCCGATTCGATTGTCCTTAATGATTAAAGCACCAAGAACATCAAACGTAAAGGCTCGTTTTCTGCCTGAATTTATTTGCAAAGAAAAACGCTGTCTTTTTCAACTGTGGTGAAGAAGGCTTAAAATTTGACAGTGGGTTTTTAAATCTAAAACCAAGAAGCATAACTTTAGGACTGCGAGTATCAGCAATAGTAGCGTTACATATTTCGCGCTCCATAGGGTAATGCTATGTATAAGGAAATTAAATTGACGTGGAATTAAAATAGAATTAATATTGAAGAATTAAAATTATATGTCCAGAAATATAACAAAATTAATCTAGAAGTAAAATCGTATGACTTTAAAACCGTAACTACCAGAAATAGCAGCATTTCACATAAAGTGGTGCTTAGGTTAATGTTTTTAGGTCGATACATAAATAATTTTTTTATAATCTCTAATTCAACGTATAAGACAAGCCAAACTAAAACAGCTCTGGGTGTACTCTTTTACTTGATTGTCTTAAGTAAATTTTCTGCCTTGAAGAGCATTCTGTTGAGACATAAAGAGATGGAAGACAATTACCTTGTGTAATGAATATTGTCACAAATGACTAATTTTTCTTTACCTATTATAACACCATTAAGAAAGAGCTCATTTCGCTGCCTGAAAAGACGACTCGCTAGAATGGAAAAATGACCTGCCGTTTTTAGATTTAAAAAACTTTGTCCGTGTTAAAACGTGATTAAACTGATATTGGTGTCATCTTACATTTTAGATTCTTCAATAGGGGACTTCACGCAAAGGAAGCTAATTTTCGGATACAAGTTGAAAGAAGTAACCCTTGTTTTAGCGAAAAAACAATGAAGAAAATTTAAAGAAGACGATTTTATTCGTCAGGAGGAAGACGCCTTTCGAATACTCGACAATTAAACAAAAATACTTTTTACGACAATAAATTTCTCTAGCAATGCATGCAATTCGAATCTACCGAAATGTTATTCCTTTCAAAAACCATAGAGGCTCAGAGCAACAAAATTTGTTCGGACAAACTTCGACAGAAGGGCGAATTTCTGGCTGCCCATTAACCATGTTGACCCAACAAGTTTGGGTTCCCAGAAGTGGAAGTAATTCTTCAGAGAAACCAAACTTCGTTCCTTCTTCCAATATTGATCCTTCTAGAAAAGCTCGGACATGTTTTCCATTGATGCTGACTACGGCAATGATCTACTCTTCGTAATGATAAGAACCCTGAGGTTGAGATTCAGTTCTCTTTTCGCTGGCCCACAAAAGTATATAAAAAACTAGATCAATTATTTGTTGACTCGTTTGAACTAAATATAACTAGGTTTTAAGAGGATAATGGAAAGCATACTATTAGAATAATTTTGAAACGCTTAGACAATTTTAAACACCGTGAGCACGAGCGTTGTCATGCAAAAAGACATAATCGGATTTCAGCATATTACGCAAAAGGAAGAAACGTGGGAGAGACTTAGGTCAGCATTTGAAAACAATGTTTAATGGTGTTTGCGGTATTATATTTTTAGAATACAACGAATTGAATGAATATGGAATTTTAAATTAGAGACACTCTGAAATCATTGTTAAAACTTAAACAATGATTTTGCTTAAAAATTATAAAAAACTGTTATTTTTCATTAAATGTGAAATAATATTTATGTTGTTAAATATATTTTACACGAAGGTTTTTATTCAAAGGAAATCTATTCCTTCCTTTATATTAACGTTGGATTGAAACTATGTACTAGCATTAAAAGATTAATCAAAAGTTATGCAAGTGCTTAGGTTTTCGGTACAGCATATAATGAAAAGAGCTAAATCTTCCTTATGAAAACCACTACAATATGGAACCAATGCACGGCGATCACTGTTGAACATGAACAAACTGGTTAAATTTTATGGCCTTCTTCTCTGATTCGTTCGTATTAGTCAGTTGAAAATATGAGCGTTATTAGTAAGTTGAAAATATGAGCGTTATTAGTAAGTTGAAAATATGAGCGTTATTAGTAAGATAAAAATATGAGCGTTATTTGTAATATGAAAATATGAGCGTGATTAATTAGTTGAAAATATGAGCGTCACCAGTAAGTTGGCGTGAAATCCTCACGTTTGTTCCCAGCAGGATCAACTGTAGTTGAAATAGCTAGTTAACCAGGGAAACTAAATACAATAAACAACTACTCTGGCATCCCTTGATGAGCCTTCATCGGGGTTATCTCTCGAACTGCTGGGGTTCAAAGGCAGGAGGGATTTTCAATATCCAGAAAGGATGTCCCTGCCATGCAATCTGCGACTGGCGTCCGAGGCAGAGTTTGAGTAAACTACAATCTGTGTTCAACCGTTTGAAGTGACAAGGGTGAATTCAAAGCTGAAGAATTTAGATGGTATAGATCAAGGTCTAATTGTTGAATGTGAGATTCGTTCTGAAAATTTCTTCGATTTTTATCGCCGTGAGGTCGATTAGTAAACGAACCGCTGTCTTCCGCTCTTCCTCAGCTAGAGAGACGTGAACAGAATGAATTTTTCGATAAACAGCATTTATTCATCAAACACAAACAGGTACGTCTCCCGGAACCCACGTGAGCTCGTCGCCGGTGCTCGCGCATGCACCGAGCGGTCACGCTGAAGAGACACCACGTGCACCGCGCAAGAATGACCCTGCGAATGATGTTATTCAAGAGTTACGTTCTCTTCTTATTTACGGGGAACCTCAATTGAAACAACGGCGTCTTCTGTATCACTGATACGGACTGCCCTCTCTGGCATAATCTAGCTGTTTAAAAAGCACGTATTCGAGAACCTGAACCCGGGAATTTTCTCCCGTTTAATTCTTTAGGAAGCGGACTCGAAATACGTAATGAATGATCACAACAAGGGTGTTAGTGGGACACAGATCTCAGAGGCAGCTGTCGGAAATCCAGCTCTTTATTTCAAGGCGACAAATTTGCGGGAATAAATTGAGAGTGTTTGGCTGGAAAATTCTGCTCCTTGGTTCTTTTAATGTTTGCCTTTCTCCTTCGAGACTCCTTTGAAGGCGGTCTGTGGGCGCGAACCTAATTTTCTCCTGATGGAGACGCACTACTCTAATTATGAACCGGTAGTGCATGGCTTTGTCATTAGACGTACTGGTTGAGAGTCAAGATGAAATGTCGAATTAAGCTTGTCTCGCTATGAAAAATTCCAGGATTATTTCCGCTCGGAAGAAAGATATTTTGGGTATCTAGCTGCATCTTAAGCTGCAGTATATGTGTAGTAGCTGCATCTTAACCGCTTTGTTGCTTATCTTGTCACCGTAAAATTTAGTGCAACACTGCAAATATTTTATGTTTTTTCCGGCCGCTATGTTTTTTTATGCAGACTGCAGCGCGACGGGGGCACGTCTGAGTTACGGTCTGAGTTAAACTAATCAAAATAGGGTATACTGATCAAAATAGGGTATCCCTATTAATGGGTCGGTTACTTCTGCGCCATCCAGTAAAATTACCTACAAATTTTTTGAATTATGAGTATTTACATCAATTAGTTTGTAGATTCATTGCTTGGGTTACGAGAAATTTCAAATAGGTCTGTGTTCTGCCACCCGCCGTGCCCCCGTCTG
>VOMN01039110.1:0-10550 GCA_014899125.1 Orchestia grillus
ATAGAGCGCATCGAATTACACTTGTGGTAGTAAAGGATTTTTTTTAAGTCACAAGAGTTGAGGAGCAACGTAACATCAAAGAGCTCACCCGGTGACATCAATGGCGATGAGGAAGTCAACGACTGTGGACCTGGAGAGAGTGTTGTCGAGGGACGCTGTGATGAGGTCAGCTCTTCCCCCGTGCACCTCCCCCACCATGCCTGACCACACTCCGTCCGACGACAGCGACCCGAACTCGCGGTCTGGGGTCGTGACCAGCGTACAACTGGCAACACTCACACAAAAAGGCTTTATTTATTCAAACACAGGGGAGGTAAAGTACACTAGTTTTAAATGCCTTGTAATTACTTATGCATGATGATGTGAGGAATGAGGGGTTCAAGCTTATTTCTCCCAATGGAGGTACTCAATGGTTACACGAAAATCCGTCAGCGCAGACGGGAATTGAATCCTAGCCTCAACTGAGAATACTCCGCCTAACGGAACACAGCACGAACAGCACGATATCATATGTTCTCAGTTCAGTTTAACCTTTTACTAACAAACTAATTGAGGAGAAAAACTATCCGTTGACGTAAATATTCAGCTCGTGAGTACTCTGTACTTTCGTAGCGGGAATACTGGCTACTGGAATTCGAATTCAAAGCAGCGGATTTTGAACGTTGCATTCGAAGTCGGTCATTATGCAGCGCCCGGATACGAGAAGGCAACTGTGTATAGCGCAGGAGAGGGAGAGTGAAGCAGCGCGACCGAGATCAGTTCCGGAAATAACACGCACGTTATTTTCCAAAGGACCAGACCGCGCAACCGCTGACTTACTCTCGCTTATATCAGTAAGTAATGCATGAATTAAATTACGCTTTGTGTATCAAATGCTGCTACCTACGTATAACCGTAAGCAATGAAACCATTTTTATGATTATAATTCCAAAGTAGATGTTAGTTAAAATCTTTACTACGATAATTTATGAATTTTAATGAGTTTTACTGAACCAGATCTGGAGTTCCAGCCAACAAATTTTAGAACAAATGTGTAGCGTCCAGTTTTTCTGACACTTTTATCTCACTGCCGGATCAATACATATCTATTCATTTCTTATAGAAGATTTTAAGTTATTCAATATTGCTGTTTTTAAAAGTAATTTGTCATTACTCGTTTGTTAACAATTATTCGACTGATTTAAGAAGTCATTGTCGATTTATTAAATTTAGTCAATCGTTTAGAATTGAGTTTAAAACGAGAAACAGAACTGAAGACGACACAAGACGTCTTTTGTAGGTGTTTGTTTGTTATTACTGTATCTGGCTTAGCTCTTACTATTCTATTACTTTTAGCAGTCATTTCCGAGTTATCTTATTCGTATTAAATTAGCGACTTTGAAAAGATGATTGAACCCTTTTTTAGCGCAAATTCTGCACCCACATCCCAATTTCTTCTTAAAAAAATCGATGGGTTGTTACCAATTATAGTTTATCTGCGACTGGTTTTATTCTTCTATCTTTCCAGTATTTTTGTAAATGAGTTTGTAAAGAGCGTGTATTTTACCATCGATTATTCTTGAGTTAGGCGCTTATTTTTTAAGAGGAGCCCTCCAAAATAAGAAGTAATCATGAGGAAGCATGAGAGCTTCCTCATTAGTTTCACATCATCATTACGCGTTTTCATTGACCTCACAAAGCTTTAGCCTTGTATGCATACTCTGAGCAACAAAACACTCCCTCATTATTTCTGGACTCGGGAGCCTTAATGTTACTTATTGGCTAGGGTTCGACACAAAAAATACTACTCGTTCCATTTTAATCCTGTAGAGACCTTATTCCTGAGACACAAGGAGAAAAAGTGATGACCTCATGCAAGAATAATTTTAAATTTCATTTTAACAGACGAAGTAAACTTCTAACCGTATGGAACCCTCTCTGTCGCATGGACAGCTCGTATGGCACTCGCTACATGGTATTCCGCACCACTTTGTTTTCACGGAAAATTTCAGATATCAAGTCTTGCATTGTTCCTCACGTGAAGTTCATGGTCCTCTGGAGAGTCCTCACCAAGTCGATGACCCAGCCGAAGATGGACAACTTCCCTCCAGCGGTTTGTTCGATGTTCACTCCAGGGGCTTGCTATGAACAGTAAAAAAAAATCGCGGTCAGAGTTTGGATAAAAATTGTAACTGTTGGATAACATTGAAAGCCGTGTGTGCATGAGGAATATTGTGAGACAAGTATATGCGTCTCGACATAAATGACATGATGTACCATAGCTTATTCTTAAAATGAATGGATTTTCTGAGTGAAGTTGCTCCTCATTGCGTCCTTTGAAGTCAACTATTCATACACTAACTACGCTCACTAAAATACTGTCATGTCGTATTCTATTAAATGAGAACTTCAGCTTCTCTTACATTTCACTAGTTTACTATACATTATTCATATCCTAACTACGATACTACTGCATATCAACGTCGTTTGCAGTACTGTTCTCTATGGCGGTATTTGAAAATTGTTAGACAGAAAATCATAGGTACATATGTACATAAATACACGAAAGCTATTATTCTATACATTATATAGAATAATAGCTATTATATAAAAGCATGGATTTCGGCTAGTTGAATAGTAGCAGAGTTTCAATGGCATTAACTGACCTTTGGCCTGGACGAGCGTTGGGACCGTAATACCGGATCACCAACTCACGTTTCAAGGGTTCCGTCACAAAGATTACGGGGCTAAAGCGAACAAAATTGACAGCCTCTCAATATTTTGTCCCACATCGCGCCCATACTTGAGCAGCTTCTACGTGTGGAACAGACTATGGTTTTCTTCAGTATTTTCTTCGACAAATCATTTCAAAAATAATTAATCAAAATCGACGGTAGCTTACAGCATAAAAGTATTGAACTCTATTTTATGCTGAAATTCGAGTTCTTAAAAATTTAGCCCTCTGTCGTAGCTATCTTAGTAAAATGACTAAGACAAATGTAAATAAAATGTCAAGTTCTGAAATCGAGAATCAATTACTTGGTAACGTTAATCTTACTCCCAGCGCAATTGTATTTATCTGAAAGAACAGTTTTTTAACAAACGAGGTCCGTTTTGAGCCTTAGAGACACTTAGAATAAATATGATGAACAATGATGAGCATATTACTAACAATCACTCCCTTTCATGTTCTAATTGCAAAGCCCCTCGCTGAGACCTCGATTTTCATGAAGCTTTTGACTGTGTAGATCACAACATATTACTCTCGAAGCTCAACTGTTATGGAAATAGAGGGCTTGCTCTTAATTGGATTAAATCATTTTCGACAACCCGTAAACAATTTGTTTTAATTGGTGACGGTCAATCGGAACTCCTTCATATAAGTCATGGAGTTCCTCAAGGATCTGTTTTGAGGCCCCTCCTGCTTTTGGTATTCATTAATGACATTGCTAAATTTACTTCATTCTTTAAATCTATATTTTTCGCTGGGGATAGAACTCACGGTTCTTCCTAAGGAAAATGTGCCACAATAGCAAATTGAATAAATAGAGAGTTCCAAAAGGTTTCAATGTGGCTTAACTCCAATAAAAAATGCACTAATATCGATAAAACTACTTCCATGATATTTTCCTATAAATAGAATGCAAGGCTCCCGTGCATCAAAATCGGTAAAGGTCAGGTTCACGAAACCAATCCAATTAAACTCCTGGGAAATATCATTGATAAAACTTCACGTTTAAAAGAACACGTATCCCAAATTGGTCCGAAAGTATAGAAATCTATTGAGATTCTCAACAGACTTGATAACATATTACTTTTAGAAACGATAGAAATAACGTGCAGATCATTAATTCATCCTTATCTACAATATGGCATAGAAGCACGGCATAGAACTAATACAAATAAAACATTCATAATTTATACTCTACACAAAAGAACCATTAGAACAACGAGCAATTTTCAATGGAATGCTAATACAAATGACTCGTATCAATAAAAATACATGGAAGTACATGAGCTTTCATATCTATACTAACTTTTCCTCTGTATTTTCATACATAAAGCTTGGAAAAATGAAAGCGATAAAGACCTGAAGCAATAAGTATTTGCTGCACCTGGCCATCATGAATATTTGACTTGAAAGCGGAGTATGTTTAGACCTTCATACAACTCCGAAACCAACAGGCAATATAGTTTTCATTATAACGGTATTGAAGCTTGTAACTCATTGCCTTCTGTCATTCGTGAGTGAAACGCCCTCCAAGCATTCAAAGCGAATCTTTAATTCTACTTCTGATCAAGATATCAAAGACTGTAATTGTTCAAGGGTAGTTCAATATCCTAATGAACTATTGAAATACCATTTTAATTGTATTTAGTTAATTAATTTCGAGTGTACCATGGAATTTGCAGCTTTCCATTGACTAGACATTATGAATTTATAAACTTTAAGTATATTTATCCTGTTAAAAACTTCATTCGATTAGTCTTGTGGACATCAAGGGTAAGTGCGACAGATTGATTCGATACGTACACGTATGTGTATGCTTTCAAATACGGTTTTTATCGGATATTCTAGAAGCCATAATACTTATTTGGGCCCACAAGTAGCTATATTTGAGAATATCTATCGAAATAGTGTAAATAAGTTCATGTTAATAATATTTTAACTGATATGACGCTTGTGTTAAATGAATTATTCAATTTTCTAACAAAGATTATGCCGGAAAATGCAGTCTCCACGGTAGTGGTCTGAACGTTCAAATTAATTGATACTTACGAAAATAAGGTCGACGCTCTCATGAATATTGCCACAGATTTTGGCATGAGTACAGTAGAAGCTTGCAAGAAAGCCACAAGAGTTCCTCTCTATGAACGAACTTTCTTATTATTACCGGCCACCCGTGTGGTTTTAAAGGATAATGCCAATGAGAATCACACTTCACTTTCTGAATATCATTGTCTTATCATATTGTCTGTTAAAGTACAAATGAGGCATCCAGCAAACGATGTTTTTTATGCACGGAAACCGTTAGTGGAGCTGTAATAGGGCACTGGGGGCCTCCAGGAAACCTGATTTTTAAGCACCGAGATGACGAATGAAGCTTAACCTGCTCTGTGAGGCAAGTCAGCTGTGCCCCCAAGAGATCCATCCGGCGCTCCGACAAACTGCTCGACAGAGGCTGCAGGGAGGCCGACGGATCCTGCACAAGGGGGGAAAATTGTCAGCAAAGGAACTGCTCAGGTAACCTCAGGAATGATTCAGCTGGTCTTCCTCAGTTATTTAGTGTTTAATTCGCAAGACAACTGAGGGATTATCCTTTTTCGGTTAGGTATAGGCACATGGTTTGAGAGACGATACAGGGTGAGAAACGTGGAGACGAGGGAAAAGGGTTTTATTGCGAGTAGCATCCATATTTAACTTCATCGTGGGATGAGCCATAATAATTTTCATCAATTGTGTTTTGCAGATTGTCATCACTCGTAAAACTGAAAAAATAAGCACTAAACTCTGCTCGTCATTTTCCGGCAAAGAAATGTACCAGAGCGCAGTTGCGAAAGATTTAGGGTTTTCTTTCAACAGCAAAATATGAAAAGCAATCGAGTAAAGGTAAACCAGAGGTTAGTGTATAATTTTTCATCAAATATAATGAGCATAAACTTTGCTGCTGCATTCATATTGTTTCATAAGTCTAACAAATTAATTGACACTAGAATTTACTTTTGTATTCTTAAATTTTAATATGTCTAACTTGAAGAATTAGTTTTCACAATCACCACGAATGCATCGCTTTTTTTGTATGAAATATTCTCTCGAATAATTGAGAACTTATCAGCAATAAACCTCGGCGTCACCAATTCGCACGACGAGCTCGCGCACGTCACTCCGTGAAATTCCACTCCTTGGAGACCTTCCCTACTGTGGCCCCGATGATTTTGCAGAGAATTGATAGTCAGAAATAATTTTCTAGAATTTACGGAAGCTTATGCTTCGAGAAAACTCTAGTTTTTTTCATGGAACCTTCTTACGATTTTCAGGAGTTTTAGGTTACTTTGAGATAACTCTAGTCCTCTGCATGAAACCTTCACATGATGTTCAGAAGCTTCAACTTGCTCTCAGAAAACTCTGGTTTGTTTCATGAGACTTACTTTCACTATAAATAGAATGAAAGAATAGCTAAGCTAGTCCCTCAAAAGTCAAATTTTCACTCACCACAAATAGTTTACTCACTTTCCAGAAATATGTTGCCATGCATGTACAAAAGAAGTGGAATCCTATTCAAGAAAAAATCCCGCTTGATTCCGCATAAAATAATGCGATGCGAGACGGAAAATTTTTCAACTCTAAAATTCCACGGAATATTCAACGAAGTTTACAGATCCCGCGTAAAATGGCCGTCGTGTTGCGATGGGGCAAACCTGACACGACGTTACGAACGTTCCTGGTGTTCGGGTCGAGGGAAAAGTGCACAAACGGCGAAGGAAAAATCAGGGATTTGATAACGCTTGCATGGATAAACAGGACGAATATTACGAATGATGCATGATAGATTAGACGACATTGTGGCTGTGATCTTAACGTCGAGTGCAACGAAGTTGGCAGATTAATCACAATTTTTATCATCAGCATAGTGGAAAATGTTCTACCAGAGAAAATCTGTCGAAGCTCACACCGGCTCTACGACTCTCTGTCATGTCGTCAATGTCGCTGCAAGATATTGTCAGTCTAATGCTTAGTTGAACGAATAATCAGGCGTAATTCCTCGAAATGAAAGTTGTTAAGATAGCATACAATACTTTCTTCGTGTATACAGCAAACACGTATGAAGATGGATTCGTCCAAGAAAAGTAAAAGAAGAGCAGAAGAACATCATATTGGAACGCTGCTTCCGCCAGCGTCTCGGTTCGTCAGTCCAGAGCCACAGCTGAGGGTGCAGTCATTAGCCGCGGACGAGTCCGACTCTCGGATCGAAGAAAAAATTGTGTGTGCATATTTGTGGCGACCAATGTTGACCGTAACACTTACCAGGACGACGTAATTTGCTGTTCGCAAAAGCGCTTCATCGTTCAAACTACTCGAGTTTTCGGTGCCTCGTATAAGCGGGAATAAGAGAACTACGAAGGAGCTCCCTTTTTGTACTGAACAGCTCCCTGGTAAGGGGGAAAGCGTCAGGTCGCACTGTGTTCACGAGATGACTCTTTGCCAAGCTGAAGACTTTTGTTTACTGGCATAGAAACTCGTTGCGGGCGGCGAATGTCGGCAAAATTATTTAAGGTCACAGTAATTATTGAAGGTCACAATAATTATTTGAGGTCATAGTAATTATTCAAGGTCACACTAAGGTCTGAGGTGTCTCAACTCAGAGACACCTCAGAGACGCCTCAGAGACGCCTCAAAGACGCCTCAGAGACGCCTCAGAGACGCCTCAGAGACGCCTCAGAGACGCCTCAGAGACACCTCAGAGACACCTCTGAGACACCTCAGAGACACCTCAAAGGCACCTCAGTGACACCTCAGAGACACCCAGAGACACCTCAGAGACACCTCAAAGACACCTCAGTGACACCTCTGAGACACCTCAGCGACGAACAATACACCAGTCAGATATTGCAGCTCAGGAGAGGATTCGTGATGGCGCTGACTGGACCAACATCTTAAATTCAGCTCAGCATTCTTCTGTAAAAACTGCATGACGTACGATGATTAATTAACCATAGAAATAAGTCAGCGATTCCATGACATAACATTATATTTTTCATGTCTAACGATCGTTTGAAAGTAATTTTACTTATTTTTTCTGAAATGATAGTACATTTTTCACTGTCGTTGATACGTATCTCCAAAATTAAATGTGTCCTTGGCAAGCTCTCGAGGTTCATATGTGTCCCTGACACTTATTTGTGCACCTGACGCGTACGTGTCAAGTGGTTGACTTCGTAAGCGTCATTTTCTTCTTTAACGCTAGGTCTGTTCAAAATAAATTCTTTATTCCAAAGCGCAGTTTAAATTGTCTGCGTTTGCAGTCCTCGTTCGTTTGATATATTTACCTTTACATTAATGCTAATATGCACATCGCTTTCTAAAAGCTACTCGACAGTCGCATGATCTCATGCGTCTTCACAAGCTGTGACGACATCACAACATCATGTTTTGTTTACAAGTGAGGACAAAACACGGCATCAACATTGGAAGCACATGAAAACCTTGCGATGTTTCAGTAAGAGTAGCAATCGCAGTGCTACTATATAGATGCGTGAATCAAAATACTGGTGCACCACAATCTAGAAATCTTACAGTTGTTGCACAATATATATGAAAATAAACTTCTCCGGTTAATGCCTCGGTAGAATAAGACTGTTGAATGACTAAAATTTTTGAAAGAAATACAAACTATAAATAGCTTACTGACCCAAAGAAGAACTCGTTTCTGCACCACAGGAGTCTCGTTTGTAACGGTGTAAGACTCCCAGAGCTCTACGGTCACTCCTGCACGGTCTGTTTGAAGATCAAATGCATCCTTTGTTTCTGTCCTACGTTTTACGTTCTTTTTCGTCTGACGTCCTGCATCATTTTCTGTCTCGCTAGTTGCATTCAATGTTACACCTTCTTCCACATTTCTCGCCGTAACCATCGCACCACTCGTAACTTCCCTTTGAACACTTCCCCTAGCATCGATTCTACGTTCCGTTGCCTCGCTTGCTCCATCACTCTTCGGGTTGGTGGTGCTGATGTTGGTCTCATGTATTTTTTTACCTAATGCTAAGCTGCCCCCTTTCACGATTAGAACAGTACTCGATGATATGTCCGTTTTATCTCCTTTTGTCAGTTTTCTGGCCCTTCGGTGTTCTGCTTTTTTGCTTACTTCTGCTCCCTGAGTGTCGCTCTTTTTGACACGAGCTTTAACACCAACTGTGTTTCCTAATAATCCGCCTTTGTCTTCTTCTATTCCGTATTCATCCTCGAATACGTTCAAGTCTTTGTTGTCTGATCTTTTTCCCTCGCTGATTTTGTTCCCCTCATGTCCATCTGAAGCAGGGACTCCTGCACCGCTCATTGCGCTGTTTCTTTCGCCTCTAGGAGCAGTGAACGCTCCTCCGGCTTTTGTATCTCTTCGGGCACCGTTTGCGGCTCTTTGAGCACGATCTGGCAAGTCTTCAGCGATGTCAGTCAACACAGACGCTGTTCTTGAAGGCAAGTGCTCTTTGAAGATCGCAAACACGACCTGCAACGAGAGTACACTTTCAGGTAAAATTCTCTAGCGCGATTTAGAAAAAAGAATATTCAATTCAAGACCGTGCTCAAAAACAATTTTCAGGTCTTCCGCGATATTTTAAGAGAAATATGCGAATAAACTACTCTGTAGATATTTCATATGGTATCTAGATATAAAATATTTAAAACGATACTTGCATGTTGATTTCTGAATACTAGAAGGAGGAGAAAAGACCTGAAGATAGCAAACACCTGAAGCTCAAAATGCAACCTTGATTAACATTTGAACAAATAATGTCTGCCATCATCTTCACACATCTGGGTTATTTCCTCTAGTATTAATTTTCGTACACGTGAAATAATCTTGTCCAGTAGGCAAATGTGCCAGTTAGATATATGTTTGCTTTACTACGTTGTGGGAGACCATGTGGTCTACCACACCATGATGAATTTATAATTTTATCTTCATAATTTTAACCTTAGGAACGTGACAGAACGTACAATAATAAAAAATCAGAATAGTTTTACAGCGGAAATTTCCTGTATTAATCTTTTGTGAAATAGTAAGTTCAGCCAAAGAAAATATCCAAAGAGAAAGAGCCCATGGATTCGCAGGCAAGAAAATTATGGAAGCTGTGCATGCTACGTTGGAAAAACATCCTTGCTAATCCCCCAAAGATATAAGCCTATTCTGGAAGGGAAAAGAACGGCGACTTCCAAGTAAAATTACATCCGCCGAATTTTACTCTTGCCGCTAAATAACTCGATGTATCAGTGAAGCGAATGCACGCTAGCATTTCATTGAAGAAATGGACTGAGGTCATTGTTTGCGGCAAACTCTGAAGGGCGAATGGTCTACATAACATCCGTACCTTTTTCCCTAACGGGCGCCGAATTTGATTCGTCGATGTTTTTTATTTTCTAAAAAATTCTGTGAACAGAGAAATACTGAACCTCAAAGTACACCCTGGCTNAACCGCATGCAAGAGGCGACGGGGTAACGGTTTGAAGAATTTTCCCATTCATCGAGATTTTATCTTCGTCGCAAAGCTCAAAAAGTCCTAGTATAATCAGCTAAGTTTCCAAACAGAAGAAAAACAAAAGTAGGACAAAAACAGAGGATCGAAAAAACGCGAACTAGAGGTCAGTGCCATGACGCACCGGCCTCCCTGAAGAACAAATTAGGAATAAAAACCTATGTTCCAAATATTCTGGAGCATCTATGATACCCAACGGTCGTATTTAGAGCTATTCTAGTTATTCCAAAAAAGAATTTTCATTTTGGTTCAACTTTGACAAAGTATCTCGAAGGAGCAAAAGGAAAAGGGGGCAAAAGGAAAAGGGGGCAAAAGGAAAA
>VOMN01039112.1:0-12589 GCA_014899125.1 Orchestia grillus
AGGAAATAGACCTGGTTAGTGCGAGGAAATAGACTTGGTTAGTGCGAGAAAATAGACCTGGTTAGTGCGAGGAAATAGACCTGGTTAGTGCGGGGAAATAGACCTGGTTAGTGCGAGGAAATAGACCTGGTTGGTGCGAGGAAATAGATCTGGTTAGTACGAGGAAATAGACCTGGTTAAAGCGAGTATGGAGTCTCCGATGTATCAATGCCAATTTTCGCGGTATTTATTCGAGTTTTTGTGGGTTCTTCTCTTGTAGAGGGCGGCGCATCAGCGAGTCCTTGTCATGAAATTGTGCCCTTTAACCTTTGTTAAAGGTATCAGTGCTACCGATGTCCGGGGGGTACCTCCCTTTTGGACCGCCTTGTACGTGTTGTAAAGGGGTGCCCGTGCAGCGCTACTCTTTCAGAATAGATTTAGTGAACCTTAAACACGTTTATATCATTAGATTTAGCTCAAGTCACTTACAAGGCCACTAGAATCACACGCCACCAAGCGCCGTATATGGTGACTACGAGTTATGTACTCCGCTGTCACCCACCGCCATTTGTGCCTTATTTATTGGTCCGACGTGTCTCGAGAAGGAGACTTTTCTGTCTGGAGAAGGAGACTTTTGTGTCTGGAGGAGGAGACTTTTGTGTCTGGAGGNAGGAGACTTTTCTGTCTGGAGAGGAGACTTTTCTGTCTGGAGAAGGAGACTTTCCTCTCTAGGGAGTGACGCCATCAACCAAAACCAAGGAACACCTCCTCCGGCCGCTGACCCCCACGGACCCCAAATTGGCCAAACCTTGACGCCGTTTTCAGTTGTTGGAAGAGACGGGGGTCGGGTCCGCACGTCCCTGGGGACTCGTGTGGGGGCCTGTCCGCCTGCGTGCGGTGTAAAGTGCTCTGCTGTAGAGCGATGCTCGTCGCTTTATAAAGCGTGAATGAGGCAATAATGAAGCTGCACTTCCAAACTTCTCACATGAGCGCCATTTTGTTTGTCAAACTTGTTCTTATATGAGCGCCATTTTGTTTGTCAAAATTCAACGAGATTGAGCTCTGTTCTCTAGGAGGATGGCTAAGGAAACTGGTCAATAAGGGGGGAGGCTCTTTTATGTGCACACGTACATATGTACACACGTGCGCCAGAACACGGGACATGACCATCTACCCTACACAAACATGACCATGTACTGTTCATATACACACAAACATGACTATGTACTTTACATATACACACGAACATGACTATGTACTTTACATATACACACGAACATGACCATGTACTGTTCATATACACACCAACATGACCATGTACTGTTCATATACACCCGAACATGACTATGTACTGTTCATATACACACAAACATGACTATGTACTTTACATATACACACGAACATGACCATGTACTGTTCATATACACACAAACATGACTATGTACTGTTCATATACACACAAACATGGGAGTGACGCTAGCGTGTTATTGTTTGTACACTGACGAGTGCACTCCAATATCTGCTGATCTTGATGAAAAACTTTTTAAACTCCTTGGAAAACGTAAGACCTGTTTGTCCCACATTGCTAGTGCAAGTCGCCGAGAATGAAAGCAGATAGTTAGCACTTGTTCAGTCCTGACATTTACAGGTCCGACAACATGGCGTCAAATGGTGTTCGTGTACGCGATGTAGCACCAACACGACGCTCCTACAAGACGACCCTCCTTCCCACACCGCACAACACAACGCACGTGGCCACCTCTAGCCCCTTCACCGCTCTGAAATTCGATCACAAAGACAATGGATTCGGTACTTGCGATCCCTTGCGATAGTGCCGCAGCGGAAGAAACCAACTGCGATATTAGCCGCTGTGCTTAGTATGTGACACCAGTCAAATCAACGCGCGAATATGTATTCAATAATTGTAAATATCAATCCGCCCATGTTTTGATCCAGTTGCACTTTGAACGGATAAAAGGTAAAGAAAAGCACCGGCATTGAAGGGCTGAGCAGTATCCTAGATACGTAGTGCAGTTGGTATTTAGCATGAGTTGAGTGAATTACTCGTGGGCACCCTGCATCTTCATCAGCCGGCTTCTTAATTAAATGAGGCTTGTCGAGCTGCACTAGGAAGGACCCCGTGTATCTTTTTGGAAAACCCTGAAGTGCCCGAGGCACGAGCGTGTCGTAGGGGCGGCCCTGTGTGTCTGCGCGTGTACGGTATGACACACAAAAATGTACACTAGATAATTTTAAAATTTCCTATGTTACACTATGACCGAAGTCGGATCTATGGCACGAGTTGTTACCATTCAACAAGAAACATCAACATTTAATTTAATTTGAAAATCATTGAGCGCACTTTTTTCGAAAGTCGTACGGCAGTGTGCGGGACACACACGCGTGAAGCGTTGAGGCCAATCGGTGAGTGGTAGAAAATGAGTGTGGACGCGATATTGCGCAACACGCTTTCCATCCGCTCGAGGAGCACATGCACGTCTACCAATCTATGCAAACTCAATGAAATCAAAGAATACAATTGTATAAGCACCACTCTGTCCAAAGCACCAAAGCCCTTCACTGCACACAACATTCTACGATACTCACAAGTCTTGCACTCAAATGACGTCGCTGCACACAGCGTTAGCGGCGCGTGTAGCTATTGTCTGCCTTGAAGGTTTAAGGTTCGGCTGTGATTGCTACAAAGGCCTCCTTCACTCGAGGTGTGGGTCTGCCTGCTGAGCAGAAGTGGGCACCCGCACTGGACAAGGAACTGTGTATGGCGAGTCCGGGGGGACCAGGTATCTTATATACGGAGGCTCATCTTGATAACTCCTTCCAGCCCCGCCCCCACAGCTCACCCGTCCACCCCCACTTTGGTTCGTTATCTGCCCATCTCTTGACGCCATCTCATAATCCAAGATGGCATTAGTGACACCACAATTGGGGCAATAAAAGTGGCCGGTGTGGGCAGGTAAACGAGGTATTACCTGGTACAGGTACACGAGTATTGTACACACTGGTACAGAAGTAGGTACACACCTGGGTACCTGTACCTGTAGTGCTCGTGTACCTGTAGTACTCGTGTACCTGCAGTACTCGTGTACCTGTAGTACTCGTGTACCTGTAGTACTCGTGTATCTGTAGTACTCGTGTACCTGTAGTGCTCGTGTACCTGTAGTACTCGTGTACCTGCAGTACCTGTGTACCTGTGTATTTGTGAGACGCGTGTACCTGTGTACCTGTACTACTTTTGGTACTTGTAGTACACGGAATGCTTGCTTTGGGAAAGGAAGGTTAAACCCTCCCTATTCTTCACGTCACTCACGCGTCCTGTCTCTAATTTTAAGGCATTATAAAGCCAATGTTGAACTGTACGACTATGTCGACTCTGTTGAAATAAAGTTTCTTTTTTTAAGTACTTGTGGCCATTGTGGTGCTTGCGGTACTTGTGTTGCTTGTGTTGCTTGTGTTGCTTGTGTTGCTTGTGCGCTTGTGTTGCTTGTGTTGCTTGTGTTGCTTGTGCACAGTTGTGTTGTGTTTCGACTGTTCGACGACACACACACAGAAGTATCTGGTGTGTGTGACGCCAAACTTTGGTGTGTTAATGTGCCTCCATGTGACTAATTAAACTCAGCGTACATTATCATCTACCGATTACAAGAGCATCTCAAAAGAACACCCCCGCGATGTAGGAGGGTGTCTGAAAGGAGGTGGGGAGTTTCCAGAGAGCCGAAGGCTTTGTCTAAAGAGGCCCACCGCAAGATCTCGCACTGATATGGCCAGCGCTGGTGTGTTCTTACGCCGGAGTGATCCCGGGTCGATGAAAGGCTCAGAGGGGCAGGTTTGGGTGTGACGGTAGTGATCGGGTCTGTTTTTTTTTTGTTTACCGTGGTTTGTGGGTCCAAAAAAAGGACCGCTTTCACTCGTTCATTAATCATGTTCAGTCGTGGGACAGTTGGTAAACACCGGCCTATCAGACCACGTGGAATGGACTTTCCGTCCTCCCAAAGCACGTTGGCTTCTCCTTCGTTGGCGCGAACTTCAGGAGCAGCTAAGATCCAATTGAATACTTTTTCTGGTAAATTCCTCTCTGCAAAATCGCATACAAAATAATTTCTCAATCCTGACCGTTGCACGGCAAAAAAATTATTCGTGTGCGAGTATTGTTCACGGAAACGCTTTTGCTGGTTGTCTCCTCTTATAAATATATTTCTGCAAGCTGGGGAATGGGTTTCCTTTACACGTCGCGGGATTATTTGTACTGTCCATGTTTTAGATTTCTAGGTTCGTAACGCGATGAAATTTTTGTTCTCACTTCATGTAGAAATAAAAGGAAACCTACTTCATGCCATTCATGGACACGCTACGTTTCGATTGTTGGAAACCTACAACTTTTGACAGGACTTTACGACGGTTATGCCATAACCGAGCTAGCACCCACTCGGGTCCACGTGGAATGTTGGTTCTAATCTTATTCTCCTGCCAGAACTCCCTGATAACCGTGTTCTGCTCACAGCTGGGAGGTGAGGGTTCGAGTCCCGGCTAGAGCGAGAAGTATTTCACGGAATCACGGAGTGCTTCCCTTCGAAAATGAAGCTTAAACCTTGCATCCCTCATGCGCCAGTGATGTGGCATTGAAAACCCAACATTGAACAGGATGTCAGCTGTGTTGGAATTTATAAAGTTTCAGAAAACCGCTTCGTAGCCCCATGAAAGTCGGTTATCGTACACGCCTAAACCGAACTCGGGACTTCGAAACCAGCCAAGATCTTATCGCCAGAGATGCTGTGTTCAGGCTTACGAGCTATGTCGATTTCACGAAGTTAACGCGATTAGCGGCGTGGAGAAATGCCGCGAAGAAACAGGCAATTGGACACAGTAGCTGCCCTTTTTTTAGCACTCATTCGTGGTATTAGCTTCGTCTAAATAAGGTAAACGTACGTTATTTGGCCTGCGCAAGTAGGGCACTCTATGTTTTGTGTCCTTTTCACACACTAGTTTTTCTGGAACAACAATGCTGTAGGGAGAAATGAAATTTCAACTTTATCTTCTCTCGTCCACTGCTATTCCCACAATAAACATGCCGTAATCTGGAAAATATTTGTTCAGATTGTTATCAATTACGAAGTGACCCTATACTTCTCTGTTAGGGAAACCGGTTTTTATTTACTTCGATAAATTCAGATGACTGATGTCCATGCCGGGTTTTTGTGTCCTGAATTAGAATGACGAAGTATTTCTGTAGCTAAAATATTTTAGGAAGTTTTCGTATCATTTGTATTGTAATTCTGATTAGAAATTTCATGGCAGTCAATTTTTAAAAATCATTCAGCAATAATTACATTGGTATAAATCACTCTGATACAAAAACATGCAGTTTTTTTCATTAATATCCTCAACGATCGTGACTTGCTATAATGTGAATGAAACTAAGAAATTATTTGTCTGTGCGAAGTCATGCTTTGAGCTCAATTGCGTAAAATTGAATGGAAAATAGAGTAGTTGGGAAATCTTTTTTTTTTACAATAATCTTTTAGAAAAATGTGATAAGAAGTAGCTTGCGTATTCAAAATGATAGTTTTCCAATTTTTTCAACGAATTTTCTTTAGAAACTTGTGATTTAGAGGAAATCCCGTCGATCAGATGTTCAAGTTTTCTTCTACGTCATCGCGGAAGTAAACACACTCAGAGCAGGGCATTTGAAGTTAATATTGAATAGAAAAGAACCTCTTAGGAATGAATTTCAGTATGAAATACTTCAAAATTAGGAATTTATTTAGAAAGCGTATAATTACAGAAATTGAGTGGCAGGTTGTGTTGGACGAATACGAGTGTCGACAAAAGAAGAAGACGAAAAGTTTATACAAAAAAGAAGCTGCAGTGTAGTAAACGTGCCTGAATTTTTATTCTAGTCACGCAGATTATCTCATTAGAATAAAAGGAAAATTAACCATAGCAGCTCAAATTTTTCGACTAAATGAATGTAGAATTGCTATGCAAGTTTTAAATAATCAGATCTAACCTTCTAATGGCCGATATTATTATATACAAGTAAATTGAAAGTTTCTTTGGAAAGGTAAAAAAAACTGGGAAAACTAGTAAATCTGGTAGAGTTCTATAAGTTCTACAAACATGAGAGCATTTTAAAGAATTCTAAAAATGTGGTCCAATGCAGTGTAGTGTAGATGAGTAGAACAAGGTGCGTGTTGGAGAACTTTTAAATTCTAGACCTGGTGCTCTAACATGCTTTGTAATGAGGTGTACTGAATGACAGAGTAGAGCACATGCTAGTGGAGCACGGATTGAAGGTTGAAAGAGTTGTTTGAGGTGATAAGGTCGTGTGGAAGATAACTTGTTAGTGAGCAGTTGAATAATTCAGGAAGGAAAGGGTATAAAATTATATAACTGGCTTTCTTAGATTATAAAAAGGCACATGTTTTTGATATCTTGAAAATGCTGGTTTCAGTGGAAAATAGTAAATTTGATGAAAAAGACAGTACTAGGATCTAACTGTTGCATACAGTTTGAGTGATCAAGAAACTAAACTTTAAAGGAATGTTTAGATTCCAAACACAAGAATTTACTTTTTGCGTGTAAAAAGAGTGATTTTAGACAAAAAATGGATTGTGGAAGATCAAATTCTATGATTTATAATTATGACATTGGTGTTATTAATGTGATGGGCAAAATTGCAGGTTACCTTTAGCCTCCATGGGGGATGTAGTAGAGATGTCTATGTAAACTCTGCAGCAACAACTGACCCCAGTAAAGTTCTGGTTATGCAGAAATCTGTGACTAATTGGAAGAAGTGATGGTATATAATTAATAAAATTATAGATGTCATAGAGAAAAGACAAATGTGTAAGATGCATGCTTGGGAAAGATAAAGGTTAAAGAGTGCGATGTGAAAGAGACAAAAGCTATGTAATAGTGTACACAGTTGATTACTGTGGCAAAGCTTTTTGAATGTTAAGAGAACCAGATGTAAATTTAAAAATTAATTATAATATTTACAAGTGGCTTACTCATTTTAGACCAAGAGACTTAAATTTTTTAGTCTAGCACATATGAAGGGTTTGTTTGTTACTGCAGACTTTCAGACTTGCTATTAAATATTGGTAATTATCCTAATGAATTCATGGACCTACCTTTTCCAATAGTTTTCTGTAGTTTTCTGTGAAGAAAGAATTATTGAATTTGAAATTTCACCCTCTTAGAGAAATATGCAAGTAAATTGCAGCAGCTAGTGTAGTGTAAGGTACAAATGTGATTGCATGAAATGGAGGTGACCTTGGAAGGTTGGAGTTGAAAGAGAAGCAGGTAGGCATAGAGTCCTCCAAAGACGACAGCTGTGGAGGCAGCGAGAGCTTACCTTATGTAGAGTCTACCTACTCAGTCAGTGATGAAAGATCTTTGTTCAATTATGAGGTCACAATTGAGAGCTCAATGAACAATTGGTAATAGGCAAGTCAGAGAAACTTTGAATGGGATTTGATTGTGCGTGCATGGGTGAGAGTCTGCAAGAGGAGTATAGAAAAATTGATAGTTCTAGAAACACTATGATGAAATTTCTTGTTGGTGAAATTTAGGCCTTAAATTTATCATTTTTTTTGTATACCTACGTTTTGAACAAGGTAATTGTGGTTTAATTTTTTCTGTATACAGTGTGTTGGGAATGCATTTGAAATATTAAATTTGAAATCTTATTTTAGCATTGTATTTGTTTTCTGCTCTTATATGTTATTATGACCAGTTTTCCATGCTCTTACTTATACTGTACATGCTGGATATGGAATGTCTAATGACTGGTTTCTGTGAAAGCAGAGAGGAGATGGGAAATCAAAGTAGCACTGCAGCAAATGGGGGAAAAATGAGAAGAATATAAAAGAACACAAACTGAGCAACACAGAAAAAGTGTCAGTAGTAAAACATATTCAGCTTAATGTCCCATATTTAGGAGTGTGTCCCATGTTAGAGGGTACATCTCATGGACGGCTTCCCCAGCGCTGCTCTCTCTAGGATGATGGTTGCACGGTCTGGCTCAAGATTGGGGATGCTTGGCAAGTTTTCTGGATGAGTTTGGTTCACAGAGAACAAATCTGGCAAAGCCATTCTGTGGTGGGAGGTGTGAAAGCAGGAAGATGTTAGTTCGTAATGAAGGCCCTGCCTTATGTCCATCCTTAAATTAAATGTCTGTGCTGCCTTATGTCTATCCTTAAATTAAATGTCTGTGCTGGCTTATGTCCATCTTTAAATTAAATGTCTGTGCTGGCTTATGTCCATCCTTAAATTAAATGTCTGTGCTGGCTCATGTCTGTCCAACCAATACAATTCATGTATTGGTTTTTGGGGCAGCCGTGGGTTTGACAATTCCAAGTTGGAAGCTGTCCCGTGTTATTTGTGCCTTGGATTTGCAGCGTGAGATCCTAATGGAGGATTTTGATGTGTGCCAAATTTTAGACATTGACAAATTATTGGCATTGATGTGTTTTGTGAGTAATGATGTTGATTTATGTCTTGATCCCTTTCACAAGTTTACCTTTTTGCTTGTAACATTCACCTTCAATTGCAGCAATGAATGGTGTTGACTGAAACTGCTTGTGTGCATTTTTTTTTTTTGCAGCTGGTTTATTTTTCCACAGCAAACTTGAATCTGAACTTGAACTTTAAAACTTGAAAAAAGTTCATGTACATGCTTCATGTTCAATTTGAATGGTACAGCATAAGTACATGTCCAACCTTTAGTGAAAGTCAAGTAGGTATCCTATTCAGTGAGAGAGAGCAAGGTATCATATGAAGTGTCCACCCATTGCAGCCTCGTGTCAATTGTACGCCTCAAATCCAGTGAGCGGGTGAAGATTTAGCCAAGTTTGGAGCGGCAGGCACCAAGGGGACGACACAATGGCCGACCAGGACTCCCTCTCCCCAGACCAGCTGGACAAAGTCATGGAGTTCCAGGTAGGGAAGGGGGACATGCTGCTGATGTTGCAGCTGTTACTGCAGCTGCTGATGTTACAGCTGTTACTGCAGCTGCTGATGTTACAGCTGTTACTGCAGCTGCAGCTGCTGATGTTACAGATGTTACTGCAGGTGGTAGTAAATGAATTTCTGGTGTTGGTGTTGGCCTGCAACACTCTTGGCTGGTGTGGCTGAGGTGGTGGACTCTGTGTTATGTGTAAACTGGGTAAGAACTGTGTATAGACTGTCAGTCTGTGTGTAGATTGTGTTCTGTGCTGACTGTGTGAACTGTTTGTAATGTATTTATGGGCTCAGTCCAAGTCAAAACGATGAATTCATTTTTACCAAATCCAGTGCCTTGGGACTTAATTCTAATAACAATAGTGATGAAGTTTAGACCTGCCATGAAGTTGACATGCAGTTGTATGGGTAGATGTATTCCTCTGTTAGTCAAGGCCAAAGCCTCTGCCTGTGTTAGTTGGACTTCTTTGTGCTTTTGAGCAGCCTGCAATAGGGTCGTTGTTTTGTGTGATCTGCAATGGCAACCTTAGTCTTCAGGGGCCCTCTGGCTAGCGGTCAGGAAGACGCGAAGTGTACAGCATCCCTCGGCTGTTGTATTTCTAGACTCTCCCACGATGGGTACAAATCTAGAACCTCATCTCATAATGAGTGCAAATGCAGAACCCTCTCTTTCCAGAACTTCCCCTTCAATAGGTGAAGATTCCAAACGTCCAGGTAGGTGTTGCAGGCAGGAAGGAAGGTGGTGTTGCAGGGAAGAATTCAGGCAGTGATAGTTAACATTATTGCTGAGGTGAAGTTGTGCTGTTTGTTGTGTTGCAGGAAGTGACGGGCTGCACAGACGTCTGCGCGTGTGTGGCAGCACTGGCAGATGCGCAGTGGCAGGTGGAGGAGGCTGTACATGCACACCTCACCCATGCAGCTGACCAGGTCAGTGCCAGCACGCCCTCTATGTCATGTTTTATGTAGTCCACTGCAGCAGCCCTCAACTTTGTTCTCAAGCCTTCCCCCTTCCAAAAAACCTTTACTGTCCCTTGGCACCTGCTGCAAATGTGCGTGTATACGTCTTTGCCCAGAGGGCACAGGACAGGAGGGTTGGGCGAGTTAGGTTTGTCATCATTTGCTATGGGGACTGACATTCCCTGGATCCCCAGGAGGATGCTGTTAGGGGACCTCAGCTATAGATAGGACTTTAGGATTTCAGTCTTCCATGCCCACTCTGCTTCTTTTTGTTTTTGTACCTCTGTTACTGATTTTAAGTATTCTTCAATGTTTCTTCCCCTTCATTCTGAACTTGCTGTTTCTATGTGCTGGGGATCCTGTGTAGGAACATGTGCATATATTCTCTGTACTCTATATTTTGTACTAACTGAACAACTTCTCTTTACTGTCTCCGATTCATATTTCATGCAAAAAAGGAATTTGAGACTAATCATAACTGTAACAATTACCTATGGTTTGCAATCCACATCACAAGATTTATAACGATAGCATTGCATGGCATCCAGGCCATGGCTGCCTCTCAGGGCAGGAACAGTCTGAACATTTTTTGTAAGGGAATGGAGAACTGTTCCTTTCTTGTGCCCCTTAATTATGGTATTTGTTCTAGTGTAGAATTATTTCCGTTGTTTGGTTTGGAAGTAAAATGTAACTGCAAGGTGATATATATTTGAAAATATATTTCATGCAGAGTTGGCACTGGCTGATGTAGGCATATAATATGTATGTACACCTATGTACCTATATAGACACATGTGATGTATGCAGAGATATAAATATGTTTATATTTTGGAAAGTTAATAAGTGCCTAATGATAAATCAATATTTATTGCTTGCAATACTATGTATTGAGTTGTCCCACATGAAATGTCACATTTGAAAATGAAATAATTATAGTAATGTGTTTATTGCAATCCAAGTATAAGAAAATATAATCCTTCCTTCTCTATGATCTCTGCCCAACATTTTTCCAAATCCTACATTCCCCACCTTCAGAGCACTAGGCATCTTTTTCACAGATGAACGTTAGAGCTGTGACCACACTTTCCCCATTTAAGAAGGTGTTGTTGCAGGTAAAGTTCAAGTACTTGAATAAATAAGAATCAGTGGAAGAGATATCAGAAAATAGGGAGGATGTGTGGAAGATTTCATAACTAAAACTTTGCATCTTGTTGACAGCGTTAGAGGTGTGGGATGGTGCATTATCATGAAGCCAAATTGGTCCCTTTCTATTCACCAGTCTTTTATGCTTCTTCAATTTTCCATGCATGCAATCTATGTTTTCACAATAAGATGCTGCTGTTACAGCATTGCCTTGTGGCAAAACTGAAACACGAATGATTCCCTTTACAGGCCACCCAACAGTGACCTTTAACTTCTTTGGGTGCATCGGTGGTTTCAGAGAGTGTTCAGTTTAGAGTTTTCTTTCAGCCCGAGAATGTTAAGTTTGGAGTTTTCTTTCAGCCCAACACAGTTTGAATGAAAGAAAGGGTGACCTTAGTTGTGACCTGCACCTGTCACAGCCCAGCAGTGGGGGTGAGGCGGGGGGCAGCCCTGAGGTGCGGCGCAGGACGGGGGTGGGGGTGCAGGCAGAGGAGCACCCACCCCCACCCCCACTAGATGCTTCCCAGATCCAGCCCCCCACACCTGCGAGGACTTCTTTCTGGCCGTGGAGAGGGAGTGGCCCCAGTCGGACCACTCTGCAGCGGTGGGTGGTGGTGATGGTGGTGTGTTGATGGTGATGGTGTGTTGATGGTGTCAAAGTAAAGGAATAGGTGACAACTTTCTCATGCTAATGTAGAGCATGCACATTTGTGAGGGTGGCTCAATACACACGGTTGTATGTACTTATAATCACATCTTGTTTGTTTGCGTCTGAATACATATGCATGGTGTGTGTGTCAGAATGTGTAGTACGAGTTGGAGTGCCGCAGCCGTGTCCCCACTGCCGTCATCAAGACTCCACAAAAACTAAACTTCCAGAGAAGGATGTGAACACATGGATTGTAGGTCTTAATTAACTCTGGTGAAGGCAGAAATTTCGATGTCACCCTGAACAGGTAAGTTTGCTGTGCAGCAGCTACAACAGTTCTACAGAAGTACTTAACATTTCAAACCAAGAAGCAGGCTCTTATACTCATGGTGCCAAGATCTTGGAGACCATTGTGGCAGTTTAGGCACCCTGTCCTGGGCCCCACTGGTGTGCTGCCTTTATAGCATTGTCGTCTTGAGGCTCGTGTTTCCGAGGGATGCCCTCTGCCTGGGTGTCAGACCCAGCACCTCTGTATTAGGGGCCGAGGGGCTCTGTTATTGGCTTAACACGGCCTAATTGGTGGGCATGGCTGCAGTAATGCAGAGCGGACCACTTGCAGACTCCATTCCTGCCTGCAGCATATCCAGGACTGCAGGACTACTGCACCATCTAGTGGGGCTAGTGTAACATTGAGGGCAGGGGGACTGCAGCATCTAGTGGCCTAGTGTAACATTGAGGGCACCTAGCCTAACCTCTAACCCTTAACCCTTAACCCCTAACCTCTAACTTCTAACCTCATCTTTAACCTAACCGCAGTGGGGCTGTAGCAACATCTAGTGGGAACATTTACGATAGGGAAATACTCTAGCATCCTGGACA
>VOMN01039117.1:0-13401 GCA_014899125.1 Orchestia grillus
TACTGCTAGCCCTGGCCCCTCCAGCACCAGCCTTGGCATCTAGACTGCTAGCCCTGGCTCCTCCAACACTAGCCTTGGCATCTCTACTACTAGCCCCAGCCCCTCCAGCACTAGCCCTGGCCCCTCCAGCACTAGCCATGGTCCCTCTACCGCTGGCCTAGGTATAATCAGTATAAGCGCGCAGTTCCCAACACTAGCCTCGGCATGTCCAATGTTACTCAAGGCCTGCAAATGCTTACTGCCTCTCGCCTCTTCATCGCTAGTCTTGGCTTCTCCGTCGCTGGCCTTGGCCGTTCCATCGCTGGCCTTGGCCGTTCCATCGCTGGCCTTGGCCGTTCCATCGCTGACCATAATTAGCCTTGGCTTTTGTAACTCCTCTTGCTAAAGCTCATTCTTGTGATCCAAATGAAAGGAAACAATTTTTTCGTGGCGTCCTATGATCTCTCAGAACTATCTCTGCCGTACAAGTGACAGTTGCTTCCTCAGCAATGTAAACTCCGTGTCGATGCGATTGGAAATTTGAATTTTTCAGTGCGCCAAATTCTCAAGCATCAATAGTTCATGTCGGGAATTTCCGTTTTGTGCTTTTATTCTAAGAGGGGAATTTCGGAGCAAGTCGCGTTTGGCGCGCCGTTCATGGCACTATTTAGTTGGCTGTCGCCACGCGCTCTTACTTCCTCTCGAAAAATTCTTTTATTTAATCACTGCTGACTTCTAGTCTCGCCGTAAACAAATGTCAAGTCTTCTCGCTTCTCTTAAAGCGAATTCTTGGACGTATCGACTAGCATTGTTCCTCTATAAATACACTATAAACCATAATTAGAACCTAAATGAAAGGGAATTATTCAACATGACTTGTCTTTTGCATGAGGCAGATAATCTTGCTCATTTCTCATACGCTGAAAAACTGTTATTTGCTGCGAGCGTAGTGAGAAATCTTTCTTATTACTTTTTTGGTGTAATAAGTAACCAATCTATGCTCCAAGCGAGTATTTTTAATTGATCTTGGCTTATAATGGGAATAATCATAATTAAAGTGATAGTAATATATTTTTTACTGCTCAGCTTACCCAAATGGTTTTAAGTTTGACCTCATAACAGCTCTAAAAGAAGAGTCCATTGATAGAGTTGCTTCTCTGCGTCCAGAAATGTGCTGTACATGAGGGGGCGTGCAGTGGGTCACGGTGATCATTAAAATAAGTTTTTTGATTGTGGTCTAGTCGATCGTTTTCGCCTGTCGTTCGTATCATCGCAGCATAACATTAGATGATGTCGGGAATGAATAGGGAAAAAACTTATAGCGTACCCTCGTAAATTTGTCTTAAGAATTTATCCCCTTATCAGTGTGAAGTTGAACGTTCGTGGGGAGATGTTTGTTCGATTTGTCCTGCTTTAGAATTGGTGTCAGCGGTTTTGTTTTCGATCCACATCATTTCGTTCGGGATTCCCTGGATAGTTTTGTTTTATTAGCGTATTTTTGTATCGGTATACGTGATGTCAAAACCAATCAGCGAGAGCGAGGATGGATCACCATGTACATCACACGCCGCCGACAGCGTGTAACCCTCACCGTTTCGCTTGAAATTGCCAAAGTTAACAAATCTCGTTCAAGGTTTTAGGTTTTCTTTGTAAGCGTAAAATCATTCGACTGGATGGGTGCTTTGAATAATTAAGAGCAACTTCCTGCCATCTGAGATCAGGGCATCTCCTGAACTTCGGGGTCCCTGTAGCACTGAGGAAATTATTTTGGATTTCATAATAATGGGAAGAAATCCATTTTTTGAAAGTAAAAGAATGCTTTGGAACGGAAGCAGCTTACAGCTTCAGAGCCGTCGTTGAAATAATCATTAATCATGCGTTGCTGGAGAATTGTGGTAAAAATAAGTACAGTTGAAAGTAAAAATTTTCTGACCGTAATGTGAGCTTTGTAGCGAGCATTTTGTATCTTAAGTTACCAAACGTGTTGGATTTAGTGATCATGGGATTGAAAATCATTAGTGTTATATTATTTGTATGTTTCTGCTCATGAATATGCTTCATGGTTTATTTCAATGAAATTTTTTCATTTGTATATTTGTAACTGATATTGACTTGTTTCCTGTCTTTTCTTCCTCTTTATTTTTAACTCACTGTTTCTATGCGCAGGGGATCATATGTGGGAATACACTTTGTGCATAATTTCTTTTTTGTTTATAGTCCATACTAAATATCCAGCTTTTTTGGTCTCTCACGATCATATTTTATGTGGATAGGGAGCTTTACACTTACTGATAATCTGATATAATTTTGACCTTCTTTATTGGGAAGCTTGAGTGATGAGAAATTCCAGTGGCTTGGAACATCTGTGAGTGTTGGTATCCGGCTCGTAGTAGATGTACTGTTAATCAATTATTTTTCAGTTTGCTGCTGACTTAGGACCCAGAAATGCTGAAAACTCGTCCGGTGCTACATTGACGGGACAGCGCTAGCCTCGTGCCGCGTGTCATGGTGTGCGTTATTTCGATGCTTGAACGCGCGCGTCTCTGCACTTGACGTCTTGGAAGCAATGACTCGACTCTGAGTTGTAATTCTTCTGGCTCTGTGCGTGCGTCTTGTAGAGTAAGAAGTATCAATGTTTCAAGTTTTCATTGTTCAAGAGCTATCTCAGTGTAAATAAAAGAATAAACAAGTAACAAATAAACAAATGAATAAATAATAAATTCTTGCTTGAACATCATATACTTCTTGTTTTAGAAGAGACTGATCATCGCGCTCGGACCTGTGGTATTTATTTACGAGCATCGCAGAGTGAAAAAGAAATTTTGCATGTTTTTGAGGACTTTTTGGGCGCAAGTGCCACTCTGCCTGAGGCGCTATTGAATAACCTGTTCGACTCTATATTGTTACTGTGCAGCTGTCTTCCTGCGAAGATAAATGGATCGTCTTCAGTTCCCAACTTGTCCTGTGGTCGACAAACAAAACGGAATATTTCAGAATATTTTTTTTCATGTGTTGGCAACCTCCGCCACATTAGGGCTACCAGTACACTGAGAGTACCAGTTGTATTGCCTTCATTTTCACGGTAGGCTGCAGCTCGATATCTCAAATTTTGAGCTTATTTTATACGCTTGTCTATTTCTGTGGTATCAATCTCTTTTACCGTGGGCTCTACTCGTCTAGGTCTTTCATGTTTTGTGTGTTGTCTCCCTAGGTATCTTTTACCTTTTACCTGTTGTGAGAACTCTTTGTGTACTTAACCATTTTGGGATGTACAGATTCCTTCGTTCTACTAAAGTGTTCAAGCGTATGATATTCTCGTTTTCGTGTGCGAGCTTCCATTGCTGGCAAGAGGAAAGTATTTCAGCTCGTTTTTTTATTTTTAGATGTGAACGGCACTGCGTCAGGCTGAGAAGTTATGTTTCTTCGTAGTTCGTCAAAAATAGTCTTCCAAAATTTGATTTAGATGATCCAGATTAACGGGGCTACGTTCGCGAATCGCCCTACTTTGATTTTTGTTGGTGCTGTGGATTGTTTTACGATGATGACGTTGTGTCAGAGAGCTCGCTACTTGACTCTGGTTCTTAGGTAAAACTTATATACGGGCTTTATACATTCAAGCTAAATCTGTTCGTGACAAACAATCGCCTGAAAAGTGTTGACTCTAGCATCTTTCAAGTGCGATTTTTCGTTTTCTTATCGCTTGTAAGGGTCGAGTTTCTGAAATCAACATAAACAAAGTGATGAAGTCAATTATCTGCGCAATACCTTCTTGCTTGTGCTACCGTCATGGTTATTCAAAGACCTTATGGAGAAAACCTCTACACACCTTATCATTAACATTTTATTTTTAATATTAACATGCCCATCAGGAGAAAAATTGAATTGATTTTGTATTGATGGCTGGAATCTTGAGCCTTAATATCTCGATACCGAATGAAAATATACCTTTTCCGGTTTTTGAAAAATGGCAGTTCGCAGGATTTTGTTTCCGCCATCTTTTGGAATTCTTACATGTATTAGGAAATTATAAGATTTATTTTGAAAAAAAATCACGCGGAAGGGTTTGCAGGGTTTTGGCGTCTCAGGTCATTCGTGTCAAATTGTGAGTCATAAGGCACTCGCTCGGGTGCAAACTGCCTCTTCTTGGATGACCGCAATCTTGTCAAACGTTCAAGTTGCGCATCATCGAGCTAGTGATACACCCCTTAGATGGTTCAGTCGTATGAAAAGTATAGAGGAGAGCATAATGATTTGCTCGTGAAACAATCTTTTATAATTCTCCCTTGCCTAACGACAGCAACTGATGTAAAAGTAGCTTCGACTGACGTGCATATGAAAGGCTCCCATTCCGCCGTTCACTCAATTACCGTGTGAACTGCCCGGACGTGTACATAGCTTAATTCGGTGTACCCTTCTTTTTCAAGCCAGTAAGGGCATTTTCTCACGACAGGAAAATTTTTTAAATTATCTGAATTGGCATGGGCTTGCCGTATCTTATCTCCTTAATTTAGCGTGTTTATTTTACGGCTGCCGATTTCCACATTTAGCCATCTGAAGTGGTTGGTACGCGATAGGTTTCTGTTCATGTTGTACAGCCATATGTCTGCTCAATACCGTATGGGAAACTTCGATGTTCTGCGCTTCATCTTGGTATTTGTTTTAATCGATTCATGTTCTCCATTTTTTATTCTCAACATGCGTAGTCTTTTGTAAATGTTATGTTTATGGATGCCTGAGATCACTTTTCAAAGTTCGCTGTCAATTTCCGCTGCTAGATTGTATTCGGAAGTCGGAACGCTTTCGTTCATGTACTTCCAAAACGATAACTGAACGATGCTTCTAATACTCCTGACCCTTTTTCTCAAAGGCAGCTGTTGGAGTATTCGTACTGCAACCATTCTTCAGGTGAGAGGAGAGAATGTCGTTTGTGTCCTTGTGCTTTCACAATATTGTGTGTTTGTATCGGCCGCTGGTCTGAGCTTGCCCGGCGCTGCGCTGTACATTATTGGGTGCGACCCGTGGAGCTTCGCGAGACCCGCAAGTGTTGACAAACTTGGGAAGCCCTATGAGACTTGACTTCTTTTTTCTCGTCTCATGTTTCTGTGCTCAATATCCTTTAGCTTCTAGATTACCTATTTAATTATACATTTGTAAGGAATTTTTCTGCCTCGGGGCAAAAATGTACAGTAATATGTGTGTGGTAGGGACGTACTCTGTTGTAACTGACGGCTCTGTAAGTACCTGTGGTAGTTGAGTGCGAGGGATATAGCGTAGCGTGATATTTCGTAAGACGGTGACCGTTTTGGCCTCAAGTGACGCACGTCGAGGTATGAGAGCGTAGTGTACGCTTCCGGTTCAATATTGTCCTTGTTTATATCCATTGAATATCAGTTATCAAATAAGTGGTAATTTAACGACCGTGTCGTGTCTCGTTTGGAATTTCTGTCCGATATTATGGAGTTTTGTGTAGTATTAGGTCTCGTGTTTTATTTATTTTTGTTACTTCATAACCATATCTCGGGGTATTTTCCTGAGATTGACCGAGAATTTCTCAAGTTAAATTTACTACTCGCCGATTTCCAGCAGATTTATTAGAGATTTATCTTATACCATCTCATGAAAGTTTCGTTACTTCATTTATTCCTAAGAAAATGTGGACACTTCAATTTCCAGATATTTCTCGTTTAATTTAGTAAAAGTCACAAGCGTAAGACGTGAACTTTTATAAATGGTGTAGAGACGCAGGACTGTACATAGGTGTAGGTTGTATATACAGTACCAAGAAGTACAACGTAGTCTAAAGCTAACTACTGTAACGCGCTGGAAGGCGTGCCAGAGGGGCCTTTGAATTACCATCTGTCGTTGAACTCTCCATGCGCTGCAGCCTCCTTGCTCGCCTGAGCACCGCAATGGTCCAGGTCCTTCTTTTGAGATCGCAGAGCTCGAAATGAACACACGGTGGAAACTCGCTCACCACTCACCTGAGATCGGCTCAGTACAAGAGAAGCTGCGAGACTAGACACTGCACTTGCAGGGTAACAAATCGCAGTATCCGCGCAAGTAAGGCTTTCTCTCCATTGACATTGCTGAGAATTTTTTCTCGGATATTTTTTTGAAATGAAGTAAATGGTTGTCTAAGACCTCTTAAGACCAGGGGATCTATTCAGGTTACATTAGTAGAAAAGTCCGTAGAAATTGACGGTTTCTTCAGTTAGTACGTGTTGTAACATTGTTTGTCGAAAATGTGACTTCTATGGATAATTTTACTTCGAAGATTAAGCAGTATGTAAATCATCATTGAATATCTAATTGTTATTTACAATCAAAGTCACCAACAGTTTTCTCTCCGTTTCGATTTAGTCTTACCACACTAACAACCAGCATTTCCTTGACCATCGGAGCGATGCGGCTTTAGTTCCGCTGCACTAGCAAACTATGGTACCACCACTACTGCTACTACAGTCAAAGTACAAATAATAGAAGGCTATTTCTTAATTTTACGCTTAACTGCCCATTATAGCTTGAGCTTCACTGATTGCCTACTAATTATTTTAATACTTACTAAACTGCTAATTATAGCTCGAACAAAACTGATTACTGATGATTTTGCTGGCTAAACTGTGTTGCTTAACGCTGGTGACCCTGGTATAAACTGAGCGCAAAAATGAATCGAAAATAAACTGCCAGTTGTTCCGACAGCACTGACTGTAGACTCTTACCAGGCTGCCTGTAACTGCTGCAGTTCACACCACTAGCCACCCCTTCTGACTGGGTCAGAACGTTTATCTGACCGTTCTACAGACTACGATTGTTTGTTAACAAATTTCCATAAGCAAATACGTGTTGCTTGCGGTTTTCTGAGCTCTGATACGGACACTTGTGAGGCTTGGTACGCGGTGCATGGAGGTGGTTCACCACTTTATTTCTAGTATGACGATTCAATGGCCTCTCTACTGGTGTAGTTAGTTGATTGTAGTGTACCCGCCAAACTGTTGAGTCTTCTATTCTAGAGACCAGGCTGCTGGCGCTGAGTTTTGACTTTTAGTATTTTAAGTTTTTACTGTATTGAAGGTATTTTATTTTTTCATCCATAATCCAAATGTGTTCTCATGCTCGAGGTTACAAGGTACTAGACATCTGTAGCCAGCTATAGCGACCGGGACCCTGTGTAACTGTGGAATGTTGCCCTTGGAGTTGACTGGTATCTGCGCATTTCATTTTTTCCATGGTACAGGGGTGTGGACGGCCTCAGCCGACCAATATTACGTATTTCTGGTCTCTAAAATGGCCATTTTGTATTGCGGTGGTTTGCAACCTCTTCTTGACGAATGCTTCCTTTCACCTTACTGTAAAATTTAGCCTGTCATTTTAACTTTTTAATTTTAACTCATTTTAACTAAAACAGCATCGCAATGCACTCCGCATTTTGCCTGCCACCTCTGCGAGTGTGCCAATCTTCGAGTCACAATCCTCTCTCAAAATTTTTAATTTCCTTTTGGTGGAATTTCCCTATAGATGAGAACCACTACTTTATGGCATCTATATATTTGATGTGGGTGTTGATTTGAGTGCCACTGCGCACCTGACTGCCGCTTCGAGGTGTTACGATTACTTTGCTGTTTGAATATTTTACTCTCTTGTTCGCTGAAACTTCAGTTTTTGAATTCTAATTTGTTTTATGATTAGGAGCACGTTAAGTCATTTGTATGTTGGTTCATAAAACTACCGATTACCCCAATTCTTTTTCTGTGCTTATTTTTCACAAACTTGAATGTCGCTTTAAAATTTATTGCCCATGTGTGTTTCATCGAATATGGCTGAAAGCATCTTTCTATGATTGTTTCATCCATGATCTGATATTGAACTTGTTTCTCTATTTTCTTCTCTACTGTTTTATAATTGTGAGTTCTGTTTTTCTGATTGAATATTATGCATCGGGAAGCTCTTTTCGGTCTCAATTGTGGCTTGCTTCTGCTGTTGTGGGTTGATTTCTCCGTCACAAAGTTTAACTACATCGTCGTATTTTCCTTTTGTAAATTTGCTTGTAAGGCCCATTATGATCTCGACATCGTGTACACTGCTAGAGATGTCCTCTTCTGCGTTCTTGAGTGCGCTGGAAGCTAATGTCTCTCAACCTATGTAGAGCATTTAGGATTCCCACGGATCATAATCATTTGTACGCGTAAGAATATATGTTGATCGAATTCTTCCTTCTTCGTCCGCTGGGTTTTTGGCCCGTACGTGCGAGTACGTTTATTTTATATGGGAGACGCAAGGCCATATTCAGCGGGAAACTGAGGGACGCGCGCTGTGATATTTCTGTTTAGTCATAACAGAGTTCCCAACACTTTTGTAGTGAAGTCTTTGTAATTTTTTCTCATTGGTAGAGGTGGCTACTGAGATTCCTCACGTGAGTGAAGGATAGCGAGTGGAAGTGTCTATGCTTGAGTTGACCTGCTGTAGCTGCAACCCCATTGCTTGGCTGCTCTCTGCTCCGATGTTACGTGGCACGGGGCTATCACTTGTGAGAAACCCAAATGGGTTATTTTGATATTTACTGTCAACGATGAGAAACTCGAGTAAAAAATGTGTTGTAGCGATCTATACGATCATTGGACCGCACTTGTTTATGACTGCTAAAGAATGGTGACTTATGGAAACTATGTACCGCATTGTTATGGTGATGCTATGAATAAGTTGCTACTCGCTGTGTGGAACCATCGCCGCAATGTAGTCAGCTACTGGAGCGCTAGTAACTCCATGTTGGTGTAGTGCGCTAACTTGAGACGCTCCTTCTCCTCCAACCGTGTCGCTTCGAGAACTCAGGAATGAATGGAGACGTTTATTATTTTGCCGTTATTTTGAGGTTACTTTTGGTACGTCGTACATCGGTCCAATGTGGTATCATCCGTTGAATCTTCCGAGTATGTATTGTATGTTGACAACCTATTTTTCGACACTGCTTGCTTGCTTTTTATCTTTATTCTAAGTTTTTTTTAATTCTACATGGCTGATGTATAAGGCATTCCGTGCTACAGATAACTTCAGAATACAAATTTGCTTATCTTCCTAACCATCACAGTTCCATGTAAAGTGTAATTCTATTTCCTGTAAGTAAATCATTAACAAAAATTGTCTAACTTTATCCTTCTGTGGCGTAGCAGACTTCATGGGAAGACCATCGTGTGCAACTGCAAGAAATGGCCGAGTTTGGAAAATTTTGAACATTCAATGAATTGTTGTAATGTACGGCAAATTGCAGCTTAATTTACTTNTATTCGTGAATAGCGTACATTTTTATGTACAGTTGATGGTAATAATGCCCAATAAGAATCATGGTTACAGAAGGTAATGGTTTTATTTATTATAATGTGCCGTTATATTTTTGTGCTGAAATAACCAGCCTGGAATGTAAAAGTGACCTCAAATGGTTTTGTTTCCTAATTTTCATTTCTAGAATCTCGCGACTTTCACCCGCACCGCTTACGGAATCATGTTTAGTGTAGCAGCTGGACATTAATTTTCTTCTAAATTTTATATATGATGCAAACAACCTTCTAAAGGCTAGCTTCTAAAAACAAAATTAGCAAGATTTATTGAGGAATAGACTGTGTGCATTAATACGTCAATTTACGTGTAGAATGAGATGGTGCTGAAAAATTATCCAACTAAACTCAGGAGTAGCGGGTGTTCAAGTTTGGTCGCTCGGTAGCCACTGGAAATATCGTGCATCAAGACATGTGACGTAGCCGACATACAAAGCAAATGTTATGAAATTAGGGTCTTACTCATAGTCTGATGACTTAGCTCAAAGCGTGCAGTGTGTTCGTCGTCCAATTGTGGAAGTTCTTTTCACAGAATGTGATAAAGAACTTTTTTCCTTCCCTCGCCCTTCTGCCTGCATAGCTTATTCGTTGTACGGCAGCAGAGATGCAGGTTTTGTGCCCCCTTCATGCCCTGCCACTCTGCGTGTAGTGACACTGAGACAACTTGATGAGGTTTATCTTCATGAAAGGAGTGGATGGTTTTCAAATTGTGAGGCGTACGGCACGACATAGTCTAAGTCACTAAAGCTCTACAAAACAACAGCTGCTGCTGCTGCTACTACAGCTACTACTCGAACAGGTTGGAAAAGACAGCATCTCTACAGCAGCAGTAAACCCCTTATTTAACCATGGGTTAACATTGATGCTAGTGACCTGGATGTGTCTGTACGTCACACAATAGGTCTTCGAAATATCAATCTAATACTCGTGGTCTCTGTCACCAAACCAAACAGCAGCAGGAATATTTTCTGTGAAGTATTCCGTTCAATTTTTATGGAAGTAAGAAAGCTAATATTAAACTGCGAGGAAAACAATTCCAAGGCGCTCAGTTGACACCCTAATTCTTACCCCGCAATTTCTTTACCAGTCATAATGACACACCAGCTGACAGGCATATGTTGTGTACTTTCATATTCTCGGTACATCATACAACCTTATATTCAAATTATTTAGAGCCTACGAACATACAAGCAGAGTTGGCTTAAAACACACAACTCGACGCTAGGGCTAGAGAGTTAGTACCATTACTCACGACTCGCTCAGAGTTCATCGACTTGCGCGATGCCGCTGTGTTTGCACAATTTTTTCAACGTAGACGATTGTTTTTCATTTTACAGTTGGCTTCTCGCTGGAGTAAATACTCTGCTTGGAGAGAAGGTATCCTTCAGAGTACATGGTCATGGCTCTTCGAATTGGCTCCAAGATGCCTTATGCTAAATTGCATGAGAATAAAGGTTCGTTGCATACACATGCATGCTCTACTAATAAGAACGAATGAGAGAACGAAGACTCGTTTCATACACATGCACTTGCATGCTCTACTAATGAGAACGAAGATTCGTTTCATACTCATGCACTTGCATGCTCTACTAATGAGAACGAATGAGAACGAAGATTCCTTTCATACACGTGCACTTGCATGCTCTACTAATGAGAACGAAGATTCGTTGCATACACATGCACTTATGCACTTGCATGCTCTACTAATAAGAACGAATGAGAGAACGAAGATTCGTTACATGCACACTTGCATGCTCTACTTATGAGATCGAAGGTTCGTCGCATACACTCTTGCATATTCTACTAATGAAAATTCATCGTTGAAAGCTGCACCTTCTGTTCACCTGCAAAATGATTGCGAAATTCGGAACTAGTTGAAAGTAAATTTATACGTTTTGAACTTTTTTATTCCAAATTTATGTATGAGGTTGTTTGCCATTCTTGTGTACCATCCTCATTTAATTTGCAAGGACTACCGTAAGTGTGAATATATTTTAACGTAAGGAATATAGACCATTGCTTAAACTTTTATTTAGCTGATATTTCCTGCAGAAAAATTAGTTTTAGAAACCCAGTTCGAGACTTTCAAAGCGGAGTGATTCAATTTTGTTACCTCTACGTGCAACAATTGCACAACATAATTAAAACCGCCGCATCCCTGATTTTTTCCTTCACTCAGCGCTCGCTCCAAAATGTCCACGAGAAGTCACCCAGGTGAACGTTATATGTACGTCCAGATATCACGCTATCATCACGCTTTTTATAAAATTTTCACATTGTATCTCTAGTTTTTTTCGAAAACCGCGTTGATCTTTCATGTTCACACAACACTACCAGTCAGTCGCAGCGCCCATGCGCTCAAGAGAGCACAGCATCGAATTCTGAAGCATTTTCGTTGAAATTGAGCTCTTGTTTTAGAATTAGGAGATAGGAAACATATAAGGTTTCATCAGATCACCTCGTTTTTTCAACAAACAAGTGAGACAATTAAGAGAGGATGGAAGAGATTGAATATTTGTAATTTTTTTTAAACCCTTGTTTCAGCAAGGGCGTACATTAGTACCAATGAGCTATAAGCTCAGTGTAGTTGTGCATATGCCCCATTATAGGCCTTCGAAAGATCAAGTATTTGCTCTCTTTGTCGTCACACAAGTCAATGGTGGGAATATTCGCTGCAAATATTTTGCCCAATTTTTTCAACTGAGAAAAACTAATAATGTAAGAGATAAAAAAATTATTTATAGGGCAAATTGAATGTTCATTCGCCATTTTTTATTCCATCTATATCGACCAAATGAATCACCTATCCATATAAATCACTACCTTATTAAAAGATACATCGTAATTTGATGTACGTACTAACGATGATGAAGAAAATAATTTCATGTACTCGATACTCGTCAATTTTTTCGTCAGTCATGCATAGTTTAAAGCAATACGGCGAAGTGTTTTTTTCTGCATGAAATAGATGTAATTAACATTTGAAGAAAGGATTATTGTTTAGTCGTCGTTTAAATCCCTTGCTAGGAGCAGCAGTTAAGCGGCGTGGCGAGAGCATCGCTTGCAGGTCTTTGAAATCTCCCCGCAGTAATTTTATTTGGCGTCGCACTGTTGAACGGAAAAATTACCCTCATTCTGTGTTCATAGAACAAGCATTCGCTTAAGCATAAAATATGATAGTCATGACAATGAAAAAATGAAAGTATGAACGTAATTACTACTGTAACTCTAGAAAACTAATGTAGAGTAATAGAATAAAAGCTGTATATTGATAACGATGTTGCGTTTGTCGATTTACTGAAAAGAACGAGTTTATTCACTCTTTTATCTCTTCATTACAAATTTTAAGTTGAAAATAATTCTTAAAACGGTATTATTTGCCCATTGCTCGATCTCTCACTGTATGCCTAAACAGAACATTTCCTAGTGTAGTTATCAATCAGGAACAAATGAGAAATTAGACTGGAAATTTGTTGTTCCAGCAGAAAACCTATCGAAAATGAAGTGAAATTTTAAACTAGTAGATGCACATTGTCTCATTTTTAGAATGTATAGAGTAACACTACAAATTGAAGTGAAACTTCAACATAGCAAGCCGTGCACATTTGCGGTGTGACCTGATGCCTCAATGCGTTGATAATAGGAAGGTTGTTATGTTTCCTACGATTATAAAAGACTTTATATATAATAGACTCGTATGAATTTACTCTGCGAATAAAAATGAACAATTAGTCTTGTATATCGGATACCTTGAGCGACGCCCGATGCAAAGTTGTAATGGTTTTGATGCACCACACTAGAACGCTTGCCTCCACATACCCAGATCTTTTAATCAAGCACCGAGTGATCGCCCCCAAAGATGGCGCCCTGTTTTGCAGATCTGTGCGCAGTGTACGTAGCGCGTACTACACTCGTGGAACTGATTGCTAGGGGAATTCATGTATGTTTCAGAGTAAATATGCATAATACGAAAACAATGTTTATCACTTAACAAATTAGATTGGCAGTAAAGGATTTCACTCTACTGTATAACTTTTCATGACTCACAATACTCGTATATATACAGAGCTGGGCAGCGCTACTTTGAAATGTAGCG
>VOMN01039124.1:0-11976 GCA_014899125.1 Orchestia grillus
CCCTGCCACTACTCGACTGTAGCGAGCCCTGCCACTACTTTCTCCCTGTGTCTCTTGACGCCTCTTTTGTTGTCTCTTGACGCCTATTTCACTTGACTAGGCGAAGGGCTTGGTTTGAATATTGAGGTTTACTCGCAGTGTGATGTCACCCAGGACTTTCGGGTCTGAACTTCTTGTCCTTGTGATACACCTTGTGGACTACTCTACCCTACCCCAACTGGCTCATGTAATTAGTATTGCTACGTTGGACCAAAAGAATAAACTTGCAAACTTGACTGCTTATGTCAATTTTGTTGATCGAAATGATGTACTATCTGTACTCTACCCATACTACAGGCATACATAGAATGCGATAATCAAAGGTCGAGTAAATGGTTAACTACGCTTTGGGGTTGATTCACTTTAGCCAATCCTTGAAGAACTGGTCTAATTTTTTATGAAAACACTTGTCAATAAAATAAAAACAAATTCTTCGTTTAGCTAAATCGGCACTTGGCAGAACGACAAGTTGTCATTATGAAAAAAAAATCCGTTTGTGAGCTGTACGCCTGACGTCCTCGCATACTAACTAGATTACCTCTACTCAAACTTCTGCAGTGTGTGTGTGTGTGTGTGTGTGTATCTGTGTGTGTGTACTGTCGGAGTGCCTCGCTGGACACTTGAGTCGGCTTTGTGTCTCGCTTCCTGGAGTGTCTCGTCTCTCCGCGGTGTGATGCTGCAATAAATACTAGCGCCTCAGTTTGGTAGTTGTACTCGCGACTCTATCATTGACGTGCTGCATCTTTTGTTTTGTTCTTAAACACGGGCTGCGAAACAAGACCTGAGACACAGGCTGCATTTAGCTTGGTTACGTAAAACCAATCAGGAGTCTTATCAAACAAGACCATATGGCTCTTTTGGCTTGTAAAGGGTTAAGTTGCATTTATTTGCTTGCGTTTTGCATAGCTGGCACTGTGAGATCATTGATCAATTGCAGCTCTGACAACGACTGAGGCCAGTGCTTCGAAACAATGTTGATCAAGTTACCTCTGCCACTGCGCAGTCACGCGAATCAAGACAGGAAATCCTCAAGCCCACGTTTTCTGTGTACATGAATAAAGTGTTCCACACTGTGACGGAGCCGCAAATTGGACGTTGTTTTGATAGCGCTTGTTGGCAGGGCAGCAGTTGTAGAGGCGGGTACACGCACGGCGCAGCACCTGCGTCTTGTGCTGATCTTCGGAGCCCCGAGTGTTGATGTTGTGCGCCGTCTGTGTACTTGTAGTTGCCAGCCTTTATGTTAGGTAGGCCCTCCCTTCTCAGAGCTGTGCGAGTTTTCGCGTCTTGCCTACACAAACGCGAGTCCGGCGGGTGCCTGCGTTAGCGCTGCTTTCCAGGCCGCTTCTGTTCTTGTTTCAGCTCGCCCGTCGAGGTGCCCAGTACGGTTGGATGTGGTCTTGCAAATTGGGGAAAAATGATGTTCCACTCTGTTTAGCTTTGGATTACATTTTGCGGTGAAGGATGAGTTTTGTAATACGTACGTCATCCGAGACTCTTCAGGTTTTGTTAAACATTCCCATTCGTGGTTACATCTTGCTTTGTTAATTATTTACCCAGAGATTGTTCATTTCCTCCTTTTTCCTTTTCCGTGAACCGATGAACTTGTCGTGAAAAGCCATTGTCTATTCGGCTCACATCAGAATTAAACTATTAAATATTATCGAATAAAATTGTATCATCAAAAGTCAACGATTGTATCTGATTAGGGTGTACCTCTTCGGGGAGAGCTCCTTAATGAGAATTCATTTCTCACGTGTGTCGTGTATCTTGCAGTTAGTAGACCCCGTTCCTTAGACTTGCCGATGTTGCGCCGCTCGGCTTCCTCCTTGTCTCCTATTTTTGTGGCTTTAGAATATATTTAGCCATCGTGTAGTACTATGACATGAACAGTCAAAACATGTCCTGACTTAGAGTCGAATGAGCGAGGCTATCGAGAACGAACTCGGAGCCGGAGCCAGCCACCACGGTGTCACCTGCTCGCCTGACCCAGTGCCACACCTGGCAGAGCTCGTAATTATTGGCGCGTGATCCCGCGATCTGGAGCACCTGAGTCGGTCTCCTCAGCAGGGCCCGTAGAGGCCTTCCTTCGCCGCCATCATTTGGGCGGGCTGGCGTGTCCGGCGGAGGAGGGCGAGAAGAGGGAAGGGATTCTTGTCCGGACCCGCGTTTGTGAGTCGAGGAGGAAACAACAACTGCTGTGCAGTGAACTCATTCGTTCTGCATGGTGTATCCTGTGTGGATTTTTTAGCAGATTTTCCGAGTTTAATCTCTTGAAAAATTAGTATCATTTCTGGAGCTTATTGGCGTCCAACCAAGTTTTGGTCCTATAAAGAGCCATGTAGACTTCAGTAACGAATTTCATTTGTTATAGTATTATTTTATTGATAAGATGGTTAGTATTCGTCTCATTTCTGCTGAGTTGTTGCAATTATCTACAACACGTAATATCGTTGATTTGTTTATTTCTTGGTGTGCCGCATACTGCCACAGGTTATCTTAGCTATTTTACGTCTCTCTCTTCACACCTCTATGTTCCTGCTGAGGTAAATGCAAATGTAGTATTTAGAAATGCTCTAGCGCCCCGTACATTCCAAATCACATTTTACCTTCCATTTCATCGTGCGATAAAAGTCGCTAAAAAGTCTTGACACACCCTTTATAATTTTCATGAGTTTCACGAGATACTGTCATGAAAATACGGAGTATTACATTGTCGTTCTCATGGGACAACTTGGTAAGGCAGAGGCCGTCGCTCACTGGAGCGGCTTATGGGAGGTTGTTGCACTCTCATTAGCTGGAGTTGTGCGGCATTATGTGCCTGAGAACAAACGTTACAGCTCGGGATCAACTTAGGTCATTTTGTCGTGGTTGTACTGCACGCCGCTGTTGGTGGTTTTAGACGAGCACCCCCGCTGGCGTGCGTCACGCTGTGGTCCCTGCTGTAGCGAACTAGAGGCTCCGTCTCGTGCTGGCGGCAGGGCGCCTGGAGCGAATCCTGTCGTGCTCCTCAGTGTGACACACTTGTGTGTGGCGCTGGGGTCTCAGTGTGACACACTTGCGTGTGGCGCTGGGGCCTCAGTGTGACACACTTCTGTGTATGTTGCGCTGGTGCGTCATGGTATGACACGCTGTGTGTGTGGCGATGGTGAGTAATGGGGTGTCTTAACCTCTGATCCTAGATTTTTTACGAGTGAACCACTAAACAAACAGTAATTCCATCCATAACTACAACGATAGCACAATTACATAATGCGTTTTAGGTATGCATGAGGCGTGACGTAATTCCTAAGATGTCAGGAGTGACCGGGGTGCGTCACACGCCCCATCTTCATGTGATGACGGCGTCAGGAGGTTGTCTAGTTGACTGCCTCGTTGTATTCAATGAAGCTTAGCCCATTAATGCTTGGCTTCTTGTTTTGGGGACGCCTAATGGTGACAATGCAAAAGGAGAACCATGGTAATAGATGGTAATGTGGTTTGATCTTGGTTGGATGATAGAGTGCGACTGTATTCTTCTATTGGGATAACTTAACCAAGAAGTGTCAAAATGAAATTAAACTAAATTATTTCTCTGATTTAGGGATTAAGTATTCCACGATAGCTGCCCGTGGAATTTAAAAGGTGTCATTTATTTCAGTAACTAGTCTATCTTTTCCTTAGGAATTTTATTTTGTATACAATTAATCTACTAGCAGCTAGTTTTTAAAACAAACTTTCGCAGCGCATTGAAAATTGAACTTCATGTGCGCGAATAGTGAGGCACAATTTGAGGGTCTTGGAGTTGTCGCTTGCGGGATGTTCTGGCGTCGGTGTTTGGGAGTAATGAACTGAGGGTCCCTTTATATTTAGCCAATGATGAAATGTCGTCGGTCGCTCCTGGGCCAGCACTCGATGCAATTCCGTGTGTCCGGTACGTTTAGGTGAGGGGAGCGAATAACATTGCTGATAATTCTTGTATCCTCATTGCTGTGTTGGTGTCGAGTGTGGTTTCCTGTGTTTGGGAAAATTTCTATTTACCTTTGAGTGCTTTTTGCCTATAAAGGTGAAGTAGTCCTTGATGGTTCGCTTTTCTGCAGTGATAGTCAGCCAGTTATCTTGTGTAACTTTGCGTGCGTTTGTTCTTGCGTGTTTTCGGATGTAGTAATCGAGCTAGTTAATTTGTCTGTTTTGTTGAGATCAGAATAAAGTATTGGTCTGCATTCATGGTTGAAGATGAATGTGTTTAATTTAGAAATGCGGATTTTATGTTCTTTGTTTTCCCACTTCGCCTGTATATAGTCTGTCTTCTGCAGCGGAAGTTAAGCTCTGTTGCCGTTTATTTGCAGTACGGAATGGTTTAAGTGATCTGGTGTTTAGGTTCGGACAATATTCTGCCGAGGAGCAACGCAAATGTTGTTTCCCTTGTTACATTGCAGTTTGCGGAGCGCATGGCGAGATATTTCAAGTGCTGCATGCGCTGATAAGAGACAGGGGTCTCACAACCGATACAGTGCATCGCTGATCTGTGTCCTCTGTCGCGTTATCGGCCTTCTTATCTTCCGCCTGATTACCCATGTTCCGGCTCATGGAGCTCCACAGCACGGCTTCAGACATGGTAAAAACGGTCAAGTTAAACTCATCCGCTTTTGAAAGTTCATCGTGATCTTGAATGCCTTATCACTGCTTTGAGGTACTCCCCGATGTGATTTGTGCTTTTATTTCTGTGATCATTAAGCGTGTTAGCAACGCTGTGTGGAGTCGATGCAGGACAATGCGGTGCTCGTCAGTGCTGCGTGCACGTGTGACCTCTGCTCTACAGCGAGCTGTGTGACCTGAAGTGCGGGTGCTCCACTTCTCTCGTCTGAGCGCAGCAGCGACCGGCGCGTGCACATCCCTGCCTAATTGAGGAAGCCTTGTGGCCCGCCCTCGCAAAAACGCCAGGCTCGTGTGCTTGTTTTCCAGCCAGTCGCGCTCTCCTCATGTATGCAACGTTTCCGTGCCAGGAGCTCCGTGCTGCTGGAAGTGTCTGCCATACTCTGTTTTCTAGCCTCTCAGAAAAGTAATCTGCTTATTTTTTAAACTGGCCGCCAAGAGAGCATCGCTTCGCTCGTGGAATTTCGTTTCACCGAAACTGGTCGGACGGAGCATGAAGAAATCCTGGAGTTTCCGGTCGTGGCTTCCATGACGTCACCTAGAAGACTGACTGAGGAGGCACTTCCTCGTCAGCTCCATATGACTCACTCGCCGCACGCGTTTGCAGTTACTGGGGCGCACGTCAACAGGAGCAGCGGTTGTTGCATCGCTCGCTCACCGTAACCTAACGTTGCTCCTCGCCGTAGCACCGTGCCGGCGTTATTTTGGAGATGGAGGGGGGTCGTTTGCGGAAGAGTATTTGAGTTTGTGGTATCCAGCGGCATTGGTAGTGTAAATCTCAACGACAATGGTAGGATTCTAGATCATTTCAAAACCGTCTTTAGTTTTGGAATGGTACAGAATACTTACGTGTTCCCTATGGTATTCTAAACTTATAATTTGTGTTGTGAAGGACCTGATTATCCATTATAGTCCTGTAGCAGCATTCTAGTACTCGTTTTGGGCCTCTTTAAAGGCTCGTTCTGTTGCTGTCGATGATGTGCTGCGTTTCTTCTACAGAAGTGGGTCGTTTGTTTCAAATTTTATCCCGTGTGTGAAAACTTAATGAGACTTACTACATTAACAGAACTCTGAATGGCAGTGATATGAGAGCGGGATGGTCGCCATACGAGCCAAAACGTGACACAAGCGAGCAGTACACTGATCATGCTTCAAGGCCCTTTACTGACTTATATGTAACATCACTTCCGTTAATTTTCTTGTAGGAAAATCTACTTGAGTAGCAGTTTGAAATGACTGCTAATGTTTTTAACCTTTTCCTCGGCCGGTTTTCTGATGTGAATGAGTAATTTTCGAACGACCGTTTTGTATGTTTCTAACGTGGGAGTACACTTTCGTGTACTCCTACATCTGCCTTGTGTGGTTGCGTGCTTTATTTTTGCTGCTTTGTTCCTAAGAGTTGATGGTCATTTGAGGAGGTTGCCCTTGCTAATTACGTCGACGAGTTCGCAGCGTTGCTGGATCTTGTGATCATGCAAGCGTTGAAGGTATTTTGTGTCTCACCATTCCACTCATAACCGTTCAGTTCTCAACAATTATAATTTTGAGTAGTATAATAACATATTCGCAAGGAATTATTATATTTAGGTTCTCAGCTGAGTAGGAATATATTTACAAACTTGTGTAAGTCTAAATACCTTTATTACACTTCAGTGAGTCCAAACACCTTTGCAAACTCGTGTGAGTCTTAGCACTTGACAAAGCCTGTGAGGGGTTCGGTTGTACATGCACGAGTGTCATTCGAACCTGCAGACGTGTACAGGGCCGGCGTGCGGGTCGGTTGCTTGAATGGAGTGGAGCTCAGCAATGGCCCGAGGCAGGTGTGTAACCTTGGGCTGCCTCCCTCCCGCTCTTTTCATTCTGTGCACACGTTTTGGGGCTCCATTTCCAGGGGCTCCCAAGCCGGGACTTGGAACTCCAGAGCCTGATTTGGCGTTTCCTCTAATGCGAAAAACAGCGTTCAGGTGCTCTACTCTTTCCTGTTCGTTTAATTTATGTAACTTACCTTTTCGAATAGCTTCTTTATAGTGCTTATCGTAGACCTAAAGCTTACCCCGAGGTGTTGGAATTCTATCAGCTGAAAAATTGGGAAATTTCTCTTACAACATAGAAAGTTTGTATGGAATAACACAAAATGGTTAGCTATATATGCAAACAGAAGGAAACTATTTTATAATGTACTCTAGAAAATACAGTGACATGCGGGTGACCGGTTACCTAAATCTCCCGTCATGTGCCCGGCCGCTGTTGGAATTCTGCCGTAACTTTGCGTTTCTTTCTGTGCGCGACTTGTAGAGCTCTGGAGAGACGGAACTCTATGCTATTTGACTTTAAACACAGAGTAATTTTTCTCTTCTTGATCTCCTAATAACTATGACAACAGGCCCAAATGTGGTACTAATGGGCTTATATAATTTTACTTGAGATATTAGACGACTCTCTATGTCCTTTCGTTACAGTATTGCTTCCGCTGCGATGAGATCTTTCTTTTTTCGCAATAGATGAGGCTTGGAAAGCGATGTTTTCTTGATATTTATTTGACACCGAAGTACGGAACTTCTAAAAACCGCAGGTGTTGCTTTACCCTCAGTGTTCATGATTGGTTTGTGATGTGAAAAACCGTTAGCTTTTGGAATCATTCGTGGTCGTGTATTTGGGACCCTTGTTGTACACCACGCGAGCGTTCGAGCTCAAGAACAAGAGTTCCTATTGGCTGACACGGAACATCCTCACATGGATTCTATGACTAGACGCCCTACCCTCGTAAAATTTAGCTCCGGTTGTACTGGTCAGCGACACACTCACGTGCATCATGCAATCGGTCCTTACTTGTTGTCTTGCTTACTATGTCCATCGCAGACTGCGCTGAGAATTGAGAGCTTCCAGGTTTTCCTCTCGAATGGAGAGTTCGACTGCAGCTGTTGTGGTGGAGGTCGAGCCACAACCGAACCTCGGCATTTGAATGTCCTTCTGCTAATGGGTCGAGACCCTAAATTTGGTTATGTTCAACTAAGCGCTTTCGGTATTGTGATGTTAATCTATTGTAAATGAGTAGGTTTAGCACCGATTTTGTTGTGAGGTGAAAGTTACGAAAGTTTACCTTACCTGCTGCTCTGTTTCGTCTGTGCAGCTCATGATTATTCATGCTTGTGAATAAATGAATCCTGTTCGCATTAACGAAGGATATGGGGGAGAAGTTTTACCTCGTCTGGCTGCGAAGACTGTGTCGAATTCGTAGAAGTCAACGTCTGTATCTACGGCCACGAGATCAAAATCTACCCCTCAATTATCCATCAAGTGTGTTGAAGAACATGTTGCTAACACAACGCGCATGTGCGTGTCAATGCATGTCATTGACGTGGGATACGTGCCCACCATTTGGTCAGACCTCGAAGCTAGTTTTTGTTGTTTAAATTACGTTTCTATTGTAGTGTGGCTTGAATATAACCGTTTAGGGCGTACAGATTGTCACACAACGTAGAAGTAGTGAAAGACAATCGATTTGTTGACAAACTTTTTAAGTTTTAACTTACGCGACCAGTGCTTAAAACAAAGGCTATCATGCTCTTTCAAGGCTTTGAAGCAACTGTGTTAGATCCGGCCAGGGCAGCGGTATTTTTCAGATAGATAGAAATACTAATACGTGTAAATCGTACTAATGTAGATTTTACTTCAAGACAAGTTCAGTAAACGCAGTGCGTGTCTAGGGCGTCTGAGGGATTTGACAGTTGTATTTGCCTCCCTTCAAGCATTCTTTTTTCTGTTTGTGAAGCAACGCGGAGTTGCTGAAACTGGTACAATGCCTGGCACCAAGTGGGAAAATTTGGCCGTGGTGACAGTGGCAGTAGGGCGGCCGGGCGTGTGGGCCGGCGTCTCCCACACTGGAGCTGACTTGACCTCTCCTGCAGCGCCTCCCACACGCGTGCCCTCTGGGACGGTCGCACCAAACGCCCCGGAATTGTCGCGTGTCGTTGTTGCCCCACTGCTTTTCGTTGGGGCCTCCATGTATTTATGAGTTGAGCTCTGTTACAGCAGAGGTTTTGGTGGACGTTCTTGAGTGAAATCGTCCGTCGGCTGAAAATGGGAATTGAAATGGGTTTGAAATCTGTGCATGTTTGAAGCTAAAAGTATTTTGAATGTATTCTATGGCATTCATCCTTCATCAGTAGGCGAATTCTTCACTTTTAACATGTTCAGTTTCGAGTCGTCAGAGTTACTACCTACGTTGCGATAGGTTTGGGCCAACTCTGGCTTCCAGTATGAAGCATTTCCGATGCGGAGAACACTGCCTCGGAGCGAGTGGCTTCAGGCATCCAGCTTTCCTTATCAAAATTCCTGCTCGAAGAACGAGATTGTTCACCATTTCGCTCGTCAATTTAATCGAATCTTTCAATTCTGCGGTCAGAAATTCCTGTTCTCAAGTACGCTTTCATCTCATGCTTTGAGGTGTGCAGAGCGTCTGTGTGTCACAATAACAGGATATAAGGATTTTAAATTTACGCTATTAGGCGTTACATGTACTGTTTTGGCATGGCGAACGTTGACTTTATCTCGCAGTATTTCGTTATTTTCGTTCTACATTCTATGCGTCATTTAATATTTATTATTTGTGAGAATTACTTTCCAGGGCTCTTACTCATTTAGGCGCTAGTTGTTTTGTCAAATTTAACACATTTCCTGCGACGCGACTCACCGCTGGGTCATTTTATCCTTGCAAAATGTCATCATCAAAGGTAACGTATTAATGGCGGAGTTCGTTAGACGCCTATGGTTTGTAACGAACGCCTGAAGCGCAAGTCCGCTGCTGACAAGGATGACTTGAGGCTCGTAGGTTTCCAGTTGTACTTGGATTTGAGGAAATATTCGACGTTTGCCATGTTTCATGCAGCGAAGTAGTCGAGAGTTGTTAGGAGGTGGGTGTTCAGATCGCAGGGTTGTCACCGCCGCAATGCGAGCCTCGCTTCTACTATGTACTTCACCCTTAGCTGCTGCTTGAAGGACATCGGATCCAGTCCCTTAAAAAATATAGTTCCTGTGTCAGGATTACATAAGAACTATTTTTGTTTGACGTTCGAAAAAATGTATGCAGTGACGGGGGTAATTCTGCCTCTGCAGGGGGCGAAACTCGGAGGTAAGTCGCATTGCTGCTTGTCGTGCGTGCGCCTCATTCTTGCATGGGCCATTCCATTAACCGATGAGGCCTGACATTTATTCAGCCTTGGCAAATTGTTGCGGAAGACTTAAAGCCGAGAAGGGCTGTTGCGAAAGATTTGCGTGAGTGTTAGTTTAATATGCGGTGGTGACAGTGTTAGGATACGCTGTACCAACGTATCTGAAGAGAGCCAGTATGTGGTGGGGGTTTTAACGGCTCAATTTTACGGAACTCATAGCATGTGAACCGACCACATTCAGCGTGCGTCTTGATTTTCATGTTAAGTTGCTGGACATGTTTATTCCTTTATTCGCTGTCTCCGGGGGAGCATTGATAGGTTACCTCAGCTGTAGACAAGCCTTCGGGACTTAAACCTTTTGTGTCCACTTGCCGCCGTTCAATTTTTCCACTTGACTCTTTTATCTCCTTTACATTTTCTTCTTCTTCATTCTTAGCTTGCTTTATTTATGCACAGGGGATCCTGTGTGAAAACACACCTTGTGCATGGATTTCCCGTTAGCTATAGTGCATACTAAATGGTCCCTTCTCTTCGCTCTCTACAGGGTTCACACATCGTATAGATACGAAAGTTTAAACCAAGAGTATGATAATAATTATCCTGATGATAACAATAATAATGGAAATAATGATATCTGCCTATGTAGCTCAGAAGAGCATCCAAAAATAAACCTTAGAGCGTGCCAAACTCGGGATTGGTGTCCGCAGATGTGGACACTCGCCCATAGAATTTTGTGTCCCCGATGGAACTTCCAAAATTTAGGAGCCTCGCAAGGCTGGGCGAGCTAACAACGTCCCACGCGTTGCATGGCCTCGCTGGTGTGGGATAAACGGAAAAAGTTGAAGTAATTTCCCTAGTCGATTGAATAGTTCACGCGAAAAGTAAATGGTTTTCTGCGTAATAGTTGTAACATAGTGAGGTGACGTCTTGCGCCTCATTTGTGTGTCTGAGAGACCCTGCGCTTCTCAGTAGTGCCCTCATATTTCGACCGAAGTGTTAGCAGCATTATTTGCCGGAAGTTGAAGTAGTGAGTGTAATTATTCAAGGTATCTGTCGTGAAAAAAAAGGTATCCGCCGTCTTTAAATATTGATTTGATTAAACAGGGTGTTCGGAAACTAGTGGCTTAAACTTTCGCAGTGGATATATAAGCCCAAAAAGAACATTTTAAGAATAAGAAAAAATCCAAACATTCATCATTTCCGAGGTATTAAATCGTAAAAGTTGCGAGTACTTAACAAGCCTACGTGACGAGGCTTGTAGACTAAATTCTCTACTTTTGAGACAAATTCTTGTGCAGCGGCGTATGCACATCGAGCTGGTCAGCACTGGCGGTTATATCAATACGGAACGGTGTTGCATCCGTAATGGGCGATCGAGGCACGAAAATTTTCAATTTTTCTTACGCAAAAAAGACAACAGTCGGTAGAAAATAATTTTTTTTGCATAATTCTTTCACGTGCCGGTTTGATACGTTTTGATATCGTATGATTTGTTTAAAAAATGAATAGAATATAAAAATAGCCAACTCTTATTATTTCAATATATACATAGTTTCTGGAATGCTGCATATGAAAATTAGTATTCTAGTGCACGCGCCTTACCGAAAATGGAGGGACAAATGGTGTTAAATTCTTGCGATGAGCTTTTAATTTACGTTAACTCTGACATGTAATAATGTTATTTTCAGTCTCACTGATACGGACTGCCTAAGTTGATAGTCTCGCTATTGTTTTAGAAACACGGACTAGGGAATTTTCTCCATTCTAAATCCTTCAGAGCGTGATACAAAAACGCACCTGGCAAGCAAGCAAGCAACAGTGGGCTATTATTATGTAATGGGATTCCTAATAAATATTACCGGTACGGGTCACTTTGAAAACAGCTGTCCGCAACCTGAAATAGCTTGAGAAGTGTTGCTCTTACCTATACGTCCAGCTCAGGATCAGGATACGATTAAACATGTAAATGCACGCAAGAACTGCGTTCCGTTATGAAAAAAAAGCTGCTCTCCGACTTTTATTTACCCGAGTTGTTGCACAAGCTTTTTTGCAGTCGGAGCATGGACTCCCGAGAGCGTGATGCGTGTGGCGTGCGGGGGCCCTGCATGCCGATCTGGGCCCTCACCGCTCTAGG
>VOMN01039132.1:0-16797 GCA_014899125.1 Orchestia grillus
AACAGAAATGAGATTCTTATATGAAATCTTTACTCCACCTAAGCTATATTGTCAACGACTGAAAACTTCACCGGGCAAACATTTAAGCAACAAAACGCCCAGCAATCGGCTGTCGGATGTGCTGCTGTGAACATAAACCGTATTTAACACGACCAACGGACTTCCCCTGCATCGCCATCGTCGTCCGGAACTGGGCCGGGGCCGTGATGGAGTGACAGCTTCAGCTAGAGATCTTCCAGGAAGCCTACTTAATCCGTACGCTTCTGCTGAATTTCATTGCATCGAGAGACACAGACCGATAGCTGAAAAACACGCGACTGCGAATTTAGATCTTTCCTGGACATACGAGCGTGTCGATACAAGCGATGCTGCAGTAACAGACCCAAGATAATGTAGCAAAAGGTCGTCATCATTGGACGTTCCGCGACAGAGAATTTGCTGCAAAGTTGCAGAGGCTCGCCAGTACATCATTAAGGGTGGTATCCGTGATACCTCCAGGTGTGGAGATAATTGTATCGCATTAGTATCACGAATGACCGAGTCGTCACGGCTGGAAATGGGGAGACTAAAATAAAAAAAGTGGCTGTACGAGGAATGGATTTGATTGCTAATCTTTATGGAAGAAAATGCAGATGTATGTGCATTTAGACATTAATATTCGGCTAGGTCCGAAACGACTTTCTCTGGTACATCGATTATTGAAGACAAAGGACAGCTTCTTGTTCACAATGTTTCGATTATTTTTTTTAATTGAAGAAAAAATTTAGTTTCACTAACTACTGAACTAGAGAAAACTTAAACAATTGCGTACTCATGATGTCGTCAGTCAGTGACGGTCTCTTAAAATTTCCGGTCTCTCGCTGAATATGAAATCCACATCCCGCTCCAGTCGTGCTGCTTCCGACCTGAAGACAAGGAACGGTCGGTGAAAACAGGGTAACTCGAGCTAACATTTCACACTCGCAGTCTCCTAACGCTAGGAACAGCTGGGCAAAACTTTTACGCGTCGAGTAATGCCTGAAATTTCACGCCGGGAGCTGGGAGTTGACAATTAAGACGGCGACGGCTAGAACAGCAAGCGCCGTACGAAGGTTTCTGGTCTCATAATTATTCCATGACCAGCGTCCCCATCCCGTCAAAAATGACGGCAAATCTCATTTGAAGTCATTCAATTTTATGTATCAGTGATACAAACTACCTCCTCTGACACAGCCTCGCTGATGAGAATAACGTACTCAAAGACTCTGGTCCCGTGAATTTTACCCTCTCTAATTCGTTCAGTAAGTAAATAAGTAAAAGGTCATGCACAAAAAAGGTTGCAAACTTGCGGATTATTGAGTGCTATAGATTACTGAACATCCGTGACCAAAATAACTTAAGCCTACCACCAAAAGAGCCTTTCAACAAATCGTTAAATCACGCGTTTTTCGTCACGTACATATCCAGAGGTCAAAAGAGCCTCACCTCGGCGTGACCATGACGCACATTCTACAGCTGTACCTCGACCTAACACTTTTTGAGTCACAGCTCGTGAACGCGAGTCCCAACTTCAGAGAAAGTTTCAAATCAAATGCCCGCACCACTTCCCCTCTCACGGACAAAGTGGTCGTAGGTTTACAGTTAAAAAAAAAATAGGAACAAACCTAACGCCTTACCAGTACAATAATTTGGCAGCCCATCAATCAGACAGTAGCAAAAGACAAGCACGCCTGTCTCCTAAAAAAAGAAGAAACTCCTGATAGCTTGTGCTACGAGAGAAGAGCGTGTACGAGCCTGGGATATTCACGATGGTATTTCATGCGTGACGAAACAAAACGCGACGAAAATCCTCGTCCGAGTGGCAACTCAACAGTCTTTAGTTGAGCGTCCAGGAGCTGGCGAACTCGTCTCGTTGCCATGCTTGCCTCCTGTGGACGCACCTCGGTCCTCTCTGATACAGCCGAACCTCGCTTTCTGAACCCCCCTCCATTGATGAAAACTCGACATACGACCAAAACTCTGTTACAAAATATGTTCCGACCACGAATTAAGTCAGTTCGTAAAAGTAACTCAAAACTAATCGTGAGTGAAAATGAAATGTCTGTCGAATTTCTGTTCTTGTGGCGAGAGTTGCGTAAATCAAAAGGTGTTGGTAAGCCTAGGAGTGTTGGTAAGTCGAGGAGTGTTGGCGAGTCGGGGGATGTTAGCGTGCTGAGGAGTGTTGGCGAGTCGAGGGATGTTAGCGTGCTGAGGAGTGTTGGCAAGTCGAGGGATGTTAGCGTGCCGAGGTTCTAGCGTGATTACCCTCCTCAAGGCCTCCTGCGCCCTCCCGGGCACCGAGTAAGAAGAGCTCTCTCCCTCACCCGTGTTCTGGCTGTGACGCCGAATTCAGCGGAACAAAGCTCATTTGGGGCGACAGAGGGCAGGCCCTGAGGGGGCCCAGAAGGGGCCCAGAGGGGGCCCTGAGGGGGCCGTGAGGGGGTCCAGAGGGGGCTATGCGACCGATGGGTACGGGCGGCTGGGGTGTGCTGTGCATCTCTCTTGGGTCCGGGTGACGGGGTGTGCCTTGATGCTGGTGTAGAGGGGCATCCTGCCGGGCTGTTTGTTGCGTCACTGTGTTATGTTGGGGGCTGTTGGTTGCGTCGCTGTGTTATGTTGGGGGCTGTTTGTTGCGTCACTGTGTTATGTTGGGGGCTGTTTGTTGCGTCACGGCGTAATGTTGGGGGCTGTTTGTTGCGTCACAGCGTTATTTCAGGTGCTATTATCCTTGAATGAAAGTTGGTATATAAATCGGAAATTACACCTTTCAGATTGAGCAATTTAGCGTTCTATTACAGTGAGATGGAGGACTGTACAGTAATCTCATAATCCAATGGCAGAGTGCATACGTGCGTCGAGGGGCAGCAAGCGTATTAACATTAATGAATGGCACTACAAGGCGCGTGAGAAGTACCGGAGACGTCTGGAAGAAAAAAGAAAAAGCTATGGCGTGACCATCACTACTCACGGCTGATTCCAGCGGCCTTCATTGCTGTTCCTGTCCAAAGTAGCTGGCGACACCTCAAGGGGGCTGTAGCTCAGGTGCTCTTAATTAAGGTTCTTTGATAAGCACGAAGTATTCGAGATAAAATTGGGCCAATATGCATCGTACCTTTTGGAGAATTCGATCAACGAAGAAACGTATTCACTGCACTCCCTGTGGGGAGCGAAGGAATTCTTGCAATCTTATGGAAAGGCTTTGTTTTCTAATGAAGAAGAAAACAGATCGAGTTCAGTGCATCCCATCAAGGCATTCACAGGGAGAGCGAGGGAGAGCATTAATTACTCCAACAACATGAAGAGTAATTAATTTCTGAAATCAGTACAGGACCAATCCGTTTTTGCGCATTTCACCGAGGTTAATACTTATATAGAAAATTCTTTTGAATGTAAAAAGAACATACAACACATTTTCATTGATCTTATTTGGTACATTTTCCATCAATCTAAATTTTGATTCCCGTGAGCACCTAGCACTTGTTGTCTTATCAATTTTGCCGAGGTATTTTTTCAGTTTCTCACACAAGCTCTTCCAGAAGCCGAGACTGCAGGCTGGTCCTTCACCGGAACACTGAAGTACAGCGGCGATATTTTTTTGACACCTCAAAACGAACGACCCCGAGACGGCCGGCGATGCATTCACACGGTCTGTGTGACCGACAGCGACCGTGTGAACGTGACAACCACGGCCACGAGATATCTCGGGATACTTTGTTAAGGGGTTAATTAGAGTAAATATCAAACGAAAATATTTCTATTTCATCGCCAAAAAGCCCACAATGAAGGTCACGGCGACATAAATAAGGCCGAAATGAAACTGCTACTTCACATAACCCGTCAACATGAATGAAACTCGTCCCCAGCTGGGTAACGCTTCCGTCCGATGAAGTTACTATTCGTCTGTAATACTTCGAGGCGAAAGTGAGCTTGAACTATAACACGAATACATGCATACATAACGGCTGTCCATTATGAGTTCTTTTGGAAAGCACACTTTTTTTAAAGATGCGAACATCTTTGTTGAACACTACCAAGTGCGGCATGCATTGTACTGAACCCAATTCAACTTTGTTCTTGAATTCACTTCTGCGTTCATTATTCTCTCTCTACAGACGCGTAACATTTCAAAAAAATATTCCTAAATCTCTGCTATTTTTGTCACGAGCCGCAAGGAGCCCGAAAACTTACGAAAACAAGCGTCTATTTACGTCAATTCCATATTAAAATTGGACTGGGCTAGACAGCGCCGGTAAGCCTGGGACCGCCCGCCCGAAATAATGCAAGGCCCCAGAACTGTCACCGCTCGACAGCAGGCACTGGCGGACAGGAGTGCGTCAGGTGGCCACCGTTTGCATGCACGCACGCCGTCTCCAAACACAACGATGCGATCTCACGCTGGCGGCTGGCCGCAAGGGGAGGTGTGAGATTGCTCACGCGCTCAGGCCGATGTTCCAATAAACAAGCCTCTGTCGTAAGGCTTTGGCCTGACTTAGTACCTTGGCCTACATCTTGGATGTGCGTGCGCATAATTTATTGCTGTATTTGTTCCCTCTAGGCAAAGATTTACCTAGGTGTAAATGTTTTGAGAATTGGAAATGCAGCAAATTACTTAGAAGTATAAGGGATTGTTGTGCATTTCTCGCGCTATTGATACTGGAAATGGAACACAAAATAAATAATTTTATACATTAGAATGTGGGAGCATGAGGTGTTGTATTCTTTTTTGTTGTTACAGAAATTTCAGAACGCTTGTGATATAGACGTAGTCGAGCTCTGCTCTGACGTCAAGCTGCAGATTACGTTGAATTGCCTAATTCTTTTATAAAAGTCGTCTGAGAATGATAAGGGTACTGTTCAATAGCATTTTGTAACTCAGAATTGTTTTCAACAAAGTAGATCAATTTGAAATTTGTTACAAATTTTTTCCCAATTTGAGATGCTTTGAGTTAGATGAAAACTTTTCATTTCACTTTACACTCGGTAAACATGGTAAGTTAGTTTTTAATTACCAGTCTTCTCTCTTTTGTTTGAGCATCATTTCCCGCAATTCTTAAAGAAGGTGTTCAGCATAGTAAAATTACGTCCGTTTTCTGCCTCATTACGGCCGAGAACAGCAGGCCGGGCCATAAGGCACTACTCCGACCCGAGCTGCTCTTGCAAGGGACGCAGCCTCGCAAACGAAAATTAGAGAAAACATCCTCAATGACTGTTTTGAAGTTCAAGTTCGCTTTTAAGTTTTTCACTTAGTTAGCAAATTAGAGAGCACGATAAAATGCTCTTAATTCAAGGAAAGAACTACAAACTAGAGGCTCAAACTCACTGCAGAACTTTGTGCCAGCTCGGGTCCAAGTTAAAAAAAACTCTCGATTCTATCAGTGGAGAACGAACTCTGCTTTAGTCTAAGGAAATCTCATTAAAGTCAAGCATTCAGAGACAGAATTTTTTGATTGGGTCCGCATTGGCTTTTCAACGAGCGATAAAATGGACTTTTTTGGCTTCGTTTTGAGCTCAACTTTTTACTCACTTTGAGCCGCACGTGACAGTGTACTTTCAGTTCACAAGTATTTACTCTATTTAGCGTATATTTTATTCGTACAACCAATTATAACTATGTATACCTACATAGACATCAAAATAAATGTCCATGAACGGGAAAACACATGTTGTACAGCTCGAGTAAAAGATCTAGTCATAGAACTCATCAAATAGGAGAAGTAAAAATCTAACCCATCAAATGAGAAAAGTAAAAATCTAACTCATCAAATAGGAGAAGTAAAAATCTAACTCATCAAACAGGAAATGTAAAATCTAACTCATCAAATGGGGAAAGTAAAAATCTAACTCATCCAATAGGAAAAGTAAAAATCTAACTCATCAAACAGGAAAAGTAAAATCTAACTCATCAAAAAAGAAAAGTAAAAGTTTATCTCATCAAGTAGGAAAAGTAAACATCTAACTCATCAAATAGGAACAGTTCTTTTACCGCATCATGGAGCGCGAGGAGACTTTTCCACATAAATGAGCTCCAAATCTGCGACCGAAGCGCTCCCGCTCAGTTTGCGCTCGTGACTCTGCTGCACTAACTATTTTCCAAAAGGAAATTATTACGTATTAAAAATAATGCACCTAAAATGATAGTTGTTGCTGGAAAATTTTGTTGGTTATTTCAAAGAAAACATTCAGCTCCACGTTACTTATAAATTACAAGAGACCCAAACGTTGTCTCTCACCGATAGATTGAATGAAAGAAAATGAATGTTATGTTAATTCACGATATGAAATTTTAATGTAAAAAAAAGAAACTGTCCAGTCAAATAAAAGCGCAGGACCGCTTCAAAAATCACTGGACGCTGATTCAATTTTGATGTTTCAGTCGTAGCATTTTAATGTTCAGCCGTGAGAGTCGAGCTCTGCAGACACGTGTCCTGAAATGTAATTCTTCCTTTGAATTTTCATGAGCTCGGGAGCCCACAAATGGACTCCATGAAAGGTGTAGAGGGATCTCTTTTTTGTTCGATTTCGTATTGTTATTAGGTTCATTTCTTTACCTTAACTTTAGCATGACTCAATTCGGGTTCGTTTCTTCAATTAAACTCTTATTATTACTCCGTTTTCGCTATACAGGATGTCTCGAAAAAAGTTAACTCATTTTCAACTAACCAGAATCAAAAGCTATTGAAGTTACAAAAATTTTGAATTTTTCACAACGTTGTAGGGGTTTATTTCTCACGTGCCTCTTGTAAGTATACCAGTTTGATTTAAATTTTACACTTCTGTTGAATGTGGCTTTATTTATGTTCAATCCATTCTTTCTTGCAGAAGTGTCTGGATTTTCTCTGAGTGCATCTTGAATAATTTGAACATTTTCTGGTGTTCGTTCTGTTCTTTTGCGCCCTGATCGACCTTTGTTGAGATTTAAGCTTGTTTTTTCAGTTTTATACTTATTGAAATTTTTACACATGCTCATCTTTGAAAGAGTTCTTTCAGGGAAGCGCTCTTAAAATGAGTCATGCACCTGATGAAAACTTATAGTCTAGAAATATTTCACAACGACGAATTTTCTTTGTTCTTTTGTCAGTTGCATCTTGAGGGCTCATTGAAGGATAAAAAGAATAACAATACCAGCACGACGTTGTCGAAGTTATTTAATACAAAACCGTACCTATGATACACCAAAAATAATCTGTGAAGTGCGCAGTGTAACTGTGAAATTAGTACTTAAACTAGCCTACGCAAACACGTTTTCTGTGTTAGTTTTAAAAATAATCCTAAGAAAATATGCTCAAATCTATTTTCCTCAAATTTCCCCACATAGATGTAGAATATTTAATAAACAATGTGTAACTTTTCAAATTTTTGTAATTTTAATAGTTTTTGAGTTAAAGTTATTTGAAATTGGGCTAACTGTTTTTCCGAGACATCCTGTATTTGTTACTTGCAGTACATTTGCATGAGCACAATGTGAACGTATATACGCCATTGAAACAGAGGTTCTCTTGCCATTATGTTAGGCTTCCTTCCTTTCCGCTGCAGTGGGGGTACATCTAAGCTCTACACACACTACATGGCTGCAACAACCCTTCATAGTCCATTACTATGTATTTTAACCCTCCGCTTCCTGGATAAATTGCTTTCAAATTTGTTTGCAATTTGGTAGCTTTATCATATCAAATGACTGCAGTGCTGAGACTGAAGTGTCCCTGTAGTAATAAAAGGCTCAATTCCATAATCTAGAAACATTGGGGGACACTGAAAATTGCATAAGCGCGAGGAAAACCCTCTACTTGGATGACTATGCTACAGATAGGTATCTATACTCCCATCCATATTACTTCCGTAGTATCTTCATAGATATTACTTCACTTTTGTCGATGTGGATGGAAGGCTGGATTATAGTGCGACGTGCTTTGAGTGGAGCACATTGAGGGAGGGGTCGACGTACCCGATATCTTGAGGCCGGCCGCAAGAGCCTCTTTAGGGAACCAAAGTCATAATGGCTGGTGATGGTGCGCGGCGGCCCTGATGCATGTTTCATTAGTGTCCAAATCGGCCGCCATCAAATTAATGGCTAATGGCCATCGTAGTCAGCCAGGACGATCAATTTTCCGCGATAATCACTTAACCTCTAACAGGCGGTGATGCTTCACGCAACTCGACAAGCTCTTCGCTCGAGTTCTGTCCGACAAGTGGACCAGTAAAGCGTCGTGGGTTTTCATTTCAAATTCCACCCCAAAACGGGTTTCATTTCAGTCAGACCAGTAAAACATCAGGGAACAAATCGTACCTCTAACAGTGATAACACTAGAGGAGCAATCCAGAGTCAACGTCGTAAAAATACTCCCATCTCATGAACGATGTTAAAAAATGTTTTCTCTAGGTAAGCTTGTCCTTTTAGCGTAGCAAATTCACAAGAAAAGAAATGGCAAAAACATCAACGATATTTCATAGGCATTTCTTAAGAAAATTCAAAGGTTTTTTAGTACCATTTTTAAAAAATACTTCGATCATTCTAAGCTGATCCAGAGCTAAACGGAAGTACTTCAAATTACTGAATTAAATTTTGCATCAGTTCCTTGTGGAGCGACTTGGGCTTCGAAATGATCAGGTTAATTATCCAACTGAAAATGCAGCATTGTATTTCTTTCGGCCATGTATTGCTCATAGCTTTTTTGGGCTAGCCGTGATATGGTGCACATAGCAAAAGCCTCTAATGTTTATTATGAGTGTTTGAGTTTTATAACTTGGTACATCGCATTCAATGCAAGTTATTCATAAGCTTGTCGAGCGATTCGTCTTCTGAACAAATATTGTCGATATAGAAATCAAAAGGTCAAGATCAGTGAAATTCTAAGCGATTCCGAACACGACTCCCTTCCATAGAGCCAAGGTAAATTCATATCCTTTTTACTTTGCCTTCAAACTCCCGTAATGATTGCTCCCTTGAAATAAACAAAAGGAGCGCTGTTAGAGAATTTCCACTGAGAGGAGAATTTCCAAAGAGTGTAAATTTAGCTCTTCTCAATACTAAGTAACTCCGTGATAGTCTATTTCCAATGTCAAGGCAGTGCTTCTACTCGTGCACTCTACACTTCTGCAAATTTGTTCTTCAATAATTTCTCGGTATATTTTCAGTGTCAACATTTTAATATAAATGACATAATTCGAAGCATCTTTTAAAAAAATCTTAGTATCACGGAGCCTTAATTGACCCTATCATGTTTCAGTCCAATACAGCTTACTGACAGTAAGGGGAAAAATGATGACTTCTAACTTCCATGAAATTGTGGCCTACTGACGGGGATCAGAATTCAAGATTCAGTTCGCACGATGCGTAGGACTCGTTAAAGGGTAATTTTTGCTCTTTGAAGAGCTTACAAATATTTTTTCCGTCTATTCCAAGTCATTCAAGAACATTTTTCGTAGAATTTTATTTTTCCCCGCTTCCTAAGCTTAGGTCAGTGAGAATGGTAGCGGAAGGATAACGGTTTTTAGCTCAAGCCTCGAAACAAATTCTCTATTCACGTACATTAAAAGCAGTGAGCACACCCTAGAAAATATTGGTAAAACACCGCATTTCTGACGCAACTTTGCTGCTCTAGAAATTTAAACAAAAACAAAAATATCGTAGCACTGAGAAAAATGAAGATTCAAACATAGTTCTTTTCTGAAAAAGGGAGCAATATTTGTCACCAGAAACACATTTACTTCATGCACATTGCTGTCACATCAGTCCAGTATCGGTTGCATTCTCGAAACAAAAATTTGTGACGTTACTACATAAAATCCCCTGGGCTTGATGAGATCAGGGGTTCTACCGAAAAAAATACCGTCGATTGAGAGCGTGTCAAGTAAAAAGATGTCGGAAATAGAAGTCCCGCAAGTGTCGCCGGTAATCTGAGCAGCGCTGCAAAAGGCATCGGAAGGCCCAACTTTGGCCGCGAAGTTCTGCTAAGTGCGACCTCAATGACGGCCGGCTCGACGCTCCCAGAAATATCTCCTCTCGTCTTTTTAGCTCGGAGGTGTTGTGCATAGCGTATCTTCCGCAGAAATACGGAAAATTTGGGCTCGCCGGTCCTGACCGCACCGTAAATACCGACCTCAGTGAGGTAAACTTTCCTTAAATATTGGTTTTTCAAAATTTTGGGCAAGGAATTGCAAGGGATTGCTCGGGTCCTAACCTCTGAGCTTCGCCCCAAAATTTGGCTAGAACTCAACGTGGAGAGAATGCTGTCGTGTTGCTGTTTTAGGCCGCGTTTCTGTGCTGCCTTATTCTTCCAATAGTGGCCTTGGAAAATTTGGTTGAATAATCACTAGATGTTCTATCTAGACACAAGCCTAAAAATATCCGTATTCAGTGATTAAGAAATAAATAGAAGAATTTAGTTCAGCATATTAATGCAGTGAACAATAAGAGAATTACAACAATTCTGGGATTAATTCCCAGAACATTCACGGAAAAATAACTAATGAAATATTGCGTGCATGAACACTGAGATTCACGAAGTTCAAGCTCATAATTAGATTTCAAATCTTAAACTCGAGAACGGCATTTGGAAATGATAATCTTCCTATCAATCTGGACTGCGTAAAACAAAATCAAATACATGATATGAAACTCTCTTGTATCAGAACACCACGAAGCAGCCTGAGATTTGCCCAGAGAAAATATTTGGATACAACATGGAGGTTTCATAAGTCTGTTTCTATCGAGGATGAGGGCAGAGAGAACGAGAGAGAGAGAGAGGCAGATGAGAATGGCTGCTTACTCTTACGAGCCTTAAAAACAGCAACTCTCTCACAGCTTTGTCTCATTTAAAATTCCGGGAGCTCCATCATCGTAAAAAATTCAGCATGGTAAGTTGTCAAGGCAGGACCCTGTCTCACAGGTCTGTTTGATGGCAAGTGAGCGATGCTCGAGAGTAGATGCGCCTAGCTGGTCGATGGTGTCCGTGTCTAATTCATTGTTATCCATTTAAAAAGAAACTATCGCTGAAATACTGAATATTTTCTTTGTAGTTCGTTTTGCATCGGATGAATAGAAAGTAAATTATCCACGCCCGTCGAAAAGCATGTTGAAATTCCAAAGCCAAAAATGACCTTAAGTATCGCGAGCAGAAGTAGTAATTCTTCATGAAATGCTTCCATGAAGCTCAACTTAAAATATGTAAATGAGCGGAGATGGAGAATGACGCTCAAGAAGCATCATTGCCTACACGGGCCCGGGAATATCCCCCTCACTCCTCATATTTAGAGCGTAAACGCCAAGTCGGGGCCTGCGACTACAGCCAATTCCGCCTCGTGAAAGGCCCAGCGCCGAGCACCTCCAAAGGTCACGGGACTGTTGAAGGAGGCTGGGGTGAAATTTGTTCCGCACTTCCGGTAAAATTAATGAAATGTCCGCATGATTATCACATAATTGGGTAAAATATGACTCAGGACATGAGGTGACAAAAATAATGACAAATTCTTTAATTTTACTGTAAGAAATAATACCAAAGTAAAATTTTGAAAGCGGTATTTCAAACTAAAAACCAAGTTTCCCCAATTATTTTCGACAGGAAAAAATGTGCGAAACTCTTGAATAATGATATGAATACTGACGCAAGGGTGATACCTACTCTAAAATCCATAAAATGCACTGCAAATCGAGAAAAACCTATTACAGAGTAACGTCTCGTTCAGCTCTTGAATAAATATCGAGCTAGCAAATAATGCGGTGGAGATGTGCTCTTCACCTGAGTACCTCCAGGTTCACCACCAAGTCGGTCGGCTCACTCAGGGCAGCGGGAGCCTCGGTGCATTTTGTTTAAGGAGAAGTAATTTATCTGCTAGGATTGGACGGAATTGTGTCTGCGCTGCTGCTGAGTAGTGAGCTTCCTTGCAAATGGCCAGCAGCAATAAAACCAAGAACGAACGACTCTGTCGGCCAGTAAATGGTCCGAGAACTCTGATACTAAACACTATGATGGAGTACCTCAATGTAATGGGAGCTTCACGGCATGAAAACAATGCAATGCACACAATTTGATGGAGTCAGAATACCACTACTGTTATTCGTGATATTTGACCTATCTAAAAAGCATCTCAGGACTGGGGTGCCAGTGAGAATTAGAGTTATGGTGGCGAACAATTACAAGCTTGTGTTAATGAGTCATATATGCAGAATTTTGAATACACACATGCGTGTCTTGAAGAATTTCCAGAGCTGCTTTCACAGGAGCCAACGAAGCAGTATTCGACTCACCCACGCAAAGAAATCGACGCTGTTTTTTTTATAGTTTTTATCATTTCCTTCAACGTTAGTAGAATCGTTATTTTTTATAACAAGAGTTTGCTACACCAGTATTGGCGACCTGATAATGAGACACTCTGTCTAGCGCACGACTGAGCGTCGATAAGAGCAGTAATCTTTCTGTTTTTTGTTAAAATGTCACAGGAACGAGCAAACATGTTGAGCAGCCTGTATGCTCTTGCACTCAGATATTCCATATACAAACTTTTGTCGCCATGGCTGGAAGAAATACTTATCTAAGGAAAATTCTTATCTCTACGGTCGACACAAGAGTCGTTACAATTTTTCTTTTACTCTGTAATTATATTGAAATTTTTTACTCTCATTTTATTGTAATGTTATAATGCAATTACAGCGGCCGACACGAGTATCATCAAATTCTTATCGTTTTGATACTGAAATTTGCAATCACTTTTCTCATTATCATTTTTTTAAACTGTGCAGTGGTTGTTACCAACACCAAAACTATTACCACGGTCGCGCAAACATCAGGGCCCACGCCTCAAGTTCTGGGGGAGGGAAGATTATATCATTAGTTAGTTCGAAACTCCCTGGCCTCATGGAATGAGAGCAGACAGCTCGTGGCACACTTGAACCAAGAGCTATAATAGTTTGTGTTGTAGCTTGGCGTGTAGTCAATTTTTACAAGCTAGTGCACGCATGACGTACGCATACAATTTACACTCTTCTCTACGTTAATCCTGCACATAAAAAATCTACAACATAGTAAGATGGTACAGAAGAATTTGAAAATGCCTTTTGACTATTTAAGATGCCAAAAAACCTTAACTCCTTTACGAATTACCCCGAGAAGGCCGGCGGTGCATTCACACGGTAACCGACAGTGATCGTATGAATGCAACAGCGGCCACGAGTATTTTGGGGATTATTCATTTAGCCAAACGGTATAATTCACAAAGAAGTACCTTCTCTCAATATTAACCGCGTGCTATTACAACGTTTCTCTAATTTCAAATGAAATTCACTAGAATGTTGTTCAAATGTTGACAAGTTAAAATTTCTGTTGACGTTTTTTACTTTGTCAACTTGTGAATTCAGTATGTGTATACGTCAATATCAGTCAACACATGTGCAATTCATGAGTGCATATGTTTAAGATTTAGCATCTGCTAAAAATGAAGGAATTTAAACGTTGTATTACCCCCTTTTGAACCCAAATAAATACTGACTTAAATAATAGGAACAAAAGTGAGACTTGAAGTCATTTGAGGAACAGCCCCTCCCCAAAGGGAGCCGGACTAGAAATTTAATTAATGGAATTTTCAACGACAATTCGAGGAGTAGTTCACGTATCAGAGAGTCGGCGAGTGGCGGAGCTAGAATATCCCTCCACAACCAGGCAGGAGACCGCACCAAACCCGTGATATTTCGTGTACGCTTGGAGTCCATAAATAGGATGACCCTTTACCGACTGAAAATTTGGCGCCAAGGCTACGTTTAGCACTGGGCGTGCGATTCGCTGCAGCCTCGTGCATTAATACGATGAGACTGAATTTTGTTTTCCTTGAAAAATTGGCAACAACCTTTAGAGGGTGAATCTTAAATTCATACCGACGGTAAAGGATTAACCTTGCAAGTATAACAGGGACTTCCCAGTCTCTTCTCAATTTTTGCTTGGTATTCGTATGCTATTCAAATTTCAGCAGATGGGGAACTATCACTCCCCTGGAACACACTGAAAACAATATTGTAAGCTCAACAGCCCGCTAATTAAACACAGCAATTTTCGAAATCGATACTCGAAAAGTTTAAGAACTCTAAGTTACGTGTAAGTAACATACTTCAGTTTCGAATAAGTTTAAGGAGTTGTTCATGTGTTTACGACTCCGTGGATTTAAATCGTGTCGTTTGGAGCAAGCCCCGTGGCTCTGAATCATGGACTACGCGCTGCCTAACGACCCATTTGATCGAAGAGGAAACTTATGCCATAGAGGCTCAGGTATTGTGAACAGGTCAGGAGTGTTAATTCTGGAGGAGTAAAACGTGTTGGTTCATCAGGTACTGGCGGTTACACAAAACTATGAAAAGTATTTAGCTCGATCGAATGATACGATATGTGCACAGTGCTACCCCACATAAAGCGCTACATCAGTTCCAGCAAACAACCGCTCTACAGTCTTCCCCCGCGCAGAGCGATGTCAACTAGAGCGAGCATCAAATAACACTTGGAATATTTGGATCATTAGAAGTGAACAGAGCGTGTTCTATTAAGAAAATTCGTTGATAGAACGATCGTTCGCTGGAGCCGATTTACAGCGCTTGATGTGGGGGACAACTGCATTCTGGATAGTCGGGGAACTCTGCCAAGCATCTAAAAGAGTTGATGAAGGAGCCACGCAGACGCAATTTCAGGTTGCATGCGTGGAGGGAGGACTGCGGGATGCGTTGGAAGTTCTTCCAACAATAACATGACGTGCAAGGCAAGGTTAAGATGGGATGTTGCCCGATGTCGTCGTGGTAAAAAGTGATGGGTATATGTCTGGTACAATACAGCAGCTAGTTGGTGGTGATGTCTCGATTCTATTAGAAGAGACAGAAGTGTTAATTGCGCCGAGTCAGATATTTTCATCGGTCTGCCAATGGTACAGGAGTGATAGATTTTTTTCGGGAGAGAAGTTCTTGAGATTGCTGACTAGAACTTAAACGGTGCGCTCTAGGAAAAAGTTAGGGCTAATGTGAATGAAAGTACATCAATGAAGAGCTCTTGGAATTATATGTCTGAAGGACAGTATAAAAGACGATTTTTTGGACTGTTGGCAGTCGAGTTTGGCTCCTTCTCTCTTGTATAGGATACCAGAGAGAGAATGGGCATAGAGTAGCGCAAAAGACCACAAAGCATTGAAATCGTTAAAAAACAATCTGGTTGGTCATAGCAAAATGATTATATATGAGCAAGAGATCGTTTCAGCTGTGATCTGCGAGAATCATTTAGCACTAACACAAAATAGAGAGATCAAACTTTTTGGAGACGAGACCGTTGTGAGGCGCGGGAGGAAAGACACGATCTGGTGGAGACTTAAATGATGTATCGTTCTCATGGACAAGTCGGCGAGTTTTCAGATGGCTTAGAATGAACAGTAGGTCGATTTACTACGTTAGGAAAAACCGAGCGACGTGTGGCTAAAGACGCGCTCAAGTCGGAAGTATGCAGGTGGTGTTTTGGATAGTTGCAGCGGCATGAGTGAAATTCGTTAAAGTCGGCGCGAATGAGAGAGACATGTCTCCGAAGAATGAATGAAGGTTTGCTCAAGACTGCATGCAGTGGAATATGATTGGCAGTTCTCAAATTTTCCGATAGCCCTGACTGGAGCCTGAATTTTGCACTTTATTTTCTCGCCTGAGAAGTGTGCGAGCGCTATTGGGTCAGCGGCAAAAGGATAGCTGGATCTTTGGTCCATTAGGAGCCAAGATACTTTATTGAAGAGATGGGTGCTTCAGGTCTCAGTGGAAGGAACTAGGGAAAAGGGACTTCAATATTGCCTTAAGAAAGATGTTACTGAAGAGACTTGTGCTTTAAAACCTTGTGAAAATGACCGTTAATGGCAACATTGTTCTGAATCTCGTGGGTTTCACTGGAGTCATAAGTGGTTTAAGGATTTCATGAATGATCGGACGTTTTTTCCGTCGTACGCTGAGTGCGGTGTGTGCCGCAACATACGGCACACATCGCAACTCGGGATCTCGATATATGATACTGATATACGTCGGACTGCAAAATGTATCGTACAACGGGATTCCCGAGTCGAGTTGAGTGAAGAAGGCTTATTGTGTAAGAGTACAGGACCAGTAGAATAAGAGTGTTTTCAGGTTCTTCAATAGCTTCTTTGTATTTTACCTTCACTTAAGAGTCTGAGGTCCTCTTTGACTTAGAACTTTGATGAGTGGCGTTAATTCAACGGCATCGAAATACCAAAAGATTTAACACTGTCAATAACACGCTCGCTCCTATTGATCAAATGAAAAAGTGGACCGAAATTTCACCTTGAAAACCAGAATAAAACTCACGGGGGCTTGACAACAGAAACCCTATTCGTCTACCATTCGAAGTATTCCAACAATAGCCTGGCATTCAAAGCTCGCACCGCACACGTTGTGGACCATGGGGGATGCGCGTCGTTTTCGGATTCCGGAAAAGTTCAGTTTTTAAGACTCATCAGCCAGTTGATGTACCGAGCCTCGCAACAGCTCTCGTGAACTTTGGGCACACACAGCGGCCAAAATCCCCGACAACTCGAGCAACACAGCCCTTACCTTACCACATTGACCGCCACGTGGACCACATGAGGTACACGCGGTCGTCTAACCTAACCTAACTTGGAGATAGCAGTAATATATATGAAGAAAATTTATCAAGTTTTCATGAAACTTCTGGTCATTACCCGTACATGCTAATTTAAATTAAAAGGAAAATTGATAAGGTGGCCTAAATTTTTAAAGCAAAATCCTCCATTTTTAAATTCACGAGA
>VOMN01039135.1:0-11874 GCA_014899125.1 Orchestia grillus
ACTACTACAACATTGTACTGGGTGCCACCGTAATATTCACTTCACATTGGAATATCGCCAGTGAGTTTCATCTTCAAAGGCATAACAATTTCTCGAAAAGTAAAAAAAATGAATCAGCAAAGCAGCGAATCGCAGCAATAGAAGAAAATAATGTATCATGAATGCAGCCTTCTGACTGAAATGTGGTCGACTTCAGCGAAAAGCATTGTTGATTTCGAATTATTGATGCTCTTAAAGTGAGAAAGTGAGGTTCATATTTGTGTGGGCATTTAGGTTAGAACCTGACATTATTAGTGACATACTATGACATCAGTAGCGTAGATGTTGCACCAAGAGAACGGCCACTCACTCAAACCAGATTCTAAAACGAAAATTAGCTCAAACTCAAAACTTTCTGTTTATATTTTCGGAAAAAAAATTTTATACCAGGTTTGTTACTCTTTAAGAGATATGGTAAATAAATATAGAAATCAGTAGGCTAAGAACTTGAAATTAAAACATTTAATACCCGGAACAATTCAATATCAAATCTATCTTCTATTTTACTGCTGAAAAATACAAAACGATGAAGAGAAGGCGAAAATTTTAAATTTCTTTGCAATGATCAGTGAAGATCTGTGAAGATCAGTTGCAAAAATTTCAACTGAAGAGGCATATAACCCCACTGACCCAAATCGACGTTGAAAATGGCAACTTTATTGTTACGATGCGGCGTGTGCTGCTGTAGGGTCGAGGAGCAGCCGTAGCAGGTGTCGCCGTTGGGAGTGGGAGCGACACATGCACGTCCTCCCATACCCACGCCTGACGCACCACTGAAGTTTTGCGACGCTGAAGAGCTGAATGAAGAAGCCAGAGAGCCTGGCCATTCCGGAAAAGCTAAATTCGCGGAATACGCCATGCTTTCTGCGCTCCCTTCAAACCATACGCCTTCTGTTCACAAAAAAATACCCAGATACAAGTCATGTTCAAGGAACACAAGTATTAAAACAATTAATGAACGTCACTTACATTGTGATAAAGATTCTGACATCTCTTTGCATATAAGTAAGACACCGTTAATTTTACTGCCACACAGGAACACATTGGAGTCTTCAACCACTTTACAGACAAAAGACAAGGATAACAACACATCACTTTGTCTAACTAAACGGAATACAAAGACTTACGCATACCGGAGAGCTCACCCGAGTCACTAGGATATATGCCCTCGTAAGACGGTATGTGGGGCTCAGGAGAAGAGTCGAAGCTGTTATCCTCGCCAGCAGCAGCTGCGGCAGAGCCTTCTTCAGTAACCGCGCTCTCTTCTAAGCTGTCTTTCTTTTTATTACAACGCAAACTTTTCGCAGTAGTCAGATGGCCGCGTTTCAATCCCAAATTCTCGTCATTTTTCAAGTCCACATGGCCACTATCAGCAGAAGAGTTTGGGTCGGTAGCTGGACTTAAGCTGGACTCATTGGACTGTTCGGTTGAATCAGCATCTTCGGCGCCATGTTTGTTTCCAATATCACCGTCGCTCAGAGCCCCGATGACCAGGTCTCTTATTTCTCCGTTGGAAGCACCGCTGCTGCTGCCACTCGACAGAAACACTCCAGTGTCAGCGTCATCTTCCTTGCCCTTGTGGTCACTCGCGGTACTGCAGCCGTTGGCGTCGCTTATACTAGCAGACGACACGTCTGTAGCTAAAGAGCCATCAACACCACTGCTCACTTCACCACATCCCAGGACGCGGTCAGAGTCGAAACTGTTGTTATGATGGACTCGAACAGCGGCAGCAAGGTTAGTAGACTCGCAATCTTGAGCAGATGGGGCTGACGAAGAGGCTTTTAACATCCGAGAAGTAGGACACTCTTCGTTGTCCAGAGGCAGGTCTAACGGAGGATCAGAGGGGAGGTCTAAATCTTGGCTGGGCAAGCCCCCAAGTTGGGGCAGGTTGAGTGTGGAGGCCTCGGTGGTGGAGGCTTCTGATGACACAAGCGCGGTGCTCTCCTCGTAACTCTGAAGAAAAAGAAGACATCAGATTCTGAAGTTTAATCATCAAGTACTCACTTTTTATAGAGAGTACCAAAAACCATTGTAAAATAAAAAAAATGCAGGTAAAAACATAATATTAAAGCTCAAAAATAGTATGTTTTTACATGCATTTGTTAAGTGTTTCAGACTTAAATTCCCCTGAAATATATGAAAAACTGATTGGAAAATGAACTGATCACTGATGGCATAGTTTCTCCAGAAGTTTTGACATTAAAGTATTTCAATATTTTGGCCAAATGATTTTTCCCTGTACATTTTTTTGCTTATGTTTATCTTAGTTATTAATAAATTTTGTTCTATTCTGTTCAAATTTGGTAAATATATACTTTATGAACTACTCATACTCTTTATTTCAAACCAGAGCACAAAATTCTGAAGTACATCAAAAATAGAGTTGTACAAATACTTATATCCAGGCACTGTAAATGATGTATCAATAATTTTTTTGCACCCGCATACTAATTCCTTGATAAAAAATATCACAACAAACATGCACTGAAAATCAGAATTAAGTTTACACACATCAACAGAGCAGCCACTCACTTTGCTGGCCAGGGAGGCTGTGCATGGAGTGTCTGTGTTGCAGCAATAGGAAGACAAAGAGATGCTGTCACAGTCTGAGAACCGGCATGGAGAGCAGCTTCGGCTAATGCTCCCACAAATGTCAGGGCTTAAATAAAAGGAGAAGCAATTATTATAAAATGATTAATAAGTAATTATTATCAAGTGTGATAATGAAATACTATAAAATGATTTACATGAGTATTTTTAGCCTATAAAAATGATTTTGCAACTTCTTCAAAAGTACAGCCAAAACTTAATATTTCCTATCACACTCTTACAAACTGCCTCCACAATGCCAGCACAAGGTACACTAGCACAAGGGATGGAAGTCAACTCACTTGAGCTGCGATATGAGGTCGTGGTTCCTTGCAAGTTTCTCATTAGGAATCCAGGTGAGGGTGAGGGTGGTGTTGGAGCTGCCAGCCACCATCTGCTGCTCCAGCTCCTTGAGGTCAACAGAGCTACAAATGCTTCCTGAACCATCTGAAAAATTAAAAGGCTTTAGGGGATAAATAATACATTTATAGAAGCCAAATAGAAATAAGAGGCATATACACAAGCTAATTAATTCGGAAATTCAAATATTTGGAGAATAAACATTTAGAAGGCCCGAAAAATTAATGTAATGAAGAATGTTGAGTAGAGTGTTTCACCTCAATAGTTTCTTTCTTTCCACAGTGGTAAACAAATAGTACACAAGACATGTAGCAAAACTAACAATCCCCTGGAAAACAGTATACAGGGTTGACTACTTGAATAATATTTCAATTGAGTCGCATCTCAAGTCTAACTAAACATTAATATTGCATGGCACAAAATTGCTTTCAGACAACAATCCATAAAAACCTCTACTGTACATCTCAGTTTATGGTTCAACAATCATTTTAAATGGAAATCTAACTATCATCAAAAACAAACAATTCTTTACAAAAACGATAAATGAATATTTTCAAACAAATTCTATTTTGATCAAGACATGCCTAGGAATATGGTATTACCCCAGTGCACTTCGAGACTGACAATGTAAAAATATTTTTTGATAACTTCATTAAAAAACATGCTGCATAGAGTTGACCAAATTAAATGCAGGGATAAAAACAAAAGTCAGTAAGAAGGCACCAAAACAAACAACAAGAAAATCCATATTAAGAACTGGAGTAAACTTTTTTGCACATTTCTTATTCTTTATACAATTCAATGAACTATCTATAATAGGCAATATATGATGGGTTAGTGAGTTTACTTGTGTCACATGATTAACTAACATGAATAACACTTAGAAGATTCTGAACTTAATTTATTCCTGCAAGAAATGGTAATGTAATTATGAACAAAATTATTTAAAAAATGATTATTTCATACAGCACAATGGGTAATTTAAGTAAAATAACATAAAAAAATATGCAGTAATACAAGAGCTTATACATTTAGTTCATTGAACTTCAAATGCACTGAGATGAGCATAAGCTTTTGGTTGTTATGAATAAAAATAATTAGGAATCTAGATTTACAGAGTACATTGAGGTGCAGAGACTAAAATTTAGAACAAAAAAGTGTTAATTGATCCCTTACTGATGTCCCAATGCAATGATGACCAGTTCACTTCAGTTTTAAAGTTTATATAGTCTTAATTATATACATTAATAAAAAATTTATCTTTTATTTTACTTTTCAAATTTTTATCACTACTTACTGAAGACCTAGAATTTCAAATTTTATACACTTCTAAAATCAAAGATAATTTAATAACATTCTATGGAACACCAAGGCTTTCTTACTAATTAGAAGTAAAAAATGGATTCTTAATTATTAAAAATGTATTATTACTTTGAGCTGAATTATTCTTCAGAGTGTGACGGCATCGCACAACAAGGTACCCAGGATGGTGGACACTAGATCCTTCATGGCGGAACTGAGATGGAGTGTGGACGCAGACGTTGTTTTTAGCTGGAATAAAGGAATTCTCATTAACATGCATCTATGCAATAACTGGATGAGGTAAGCACCTACTTAAAATGAAGATAATTAAGGTGCATAATTTTTTTAGACTTATGAAGGCTTAAGGCAGTAAATATAGATGTATCTTTCCTTAAAATATCAAATTTCCAGCATACATTTTCCAGGATAATTGCAAAACTTCTTCTATAGATTTATTTATTTACATGAGCTTTGAAGTTGTTACAATTTGAGTTACACACAACAACTTGCAAGCTATGGTAAATAAATCCCTAGAAAAATTTCCATAATTATTTTTACATAATATATCTACATCAGTAAAAAAATAGTAATAATGCATATAAAACTTAGTTTTTTAAAGAAGTTTATATATGCATATAATATTACTAATATTGAGAGCAATAAACTGCATCTGAATTACACAAATACTGAAAAGAAATCAAACAGGAAGTTTTACGACTATGTAAATAATTGATAGAACTGGATCCATATCACCCGCAATTTCAAAGTAGCTAAAGACAAAAAGACAAAAATAAACTGTATGGTATACCATGAAAAATTACTGAACACTGTAGTTACTTCATAGACAAAGTAAAAAAACAAGCAATGAGAAAATGCATAAAAGAGAGACAAAGTGAATGAACATGACTATTTATTCAAAAGTTTAAATAATTATGCCATTTTAAATTAAAACACAGTAAGAGTGCAAAAAAATTACACTGTAAACATGAGATTAACTATCTAAATAATTCATTTATAAAGTTAAAACATATCAATACCTGTCATTTTATCAATTACTATTATGCTCTCTAAATGTTTTCATTTTTAGGATGTATATGTACAGAGCATACTGGAGAAAAGCAAAATAAAACTTCAGATACCAATTTTTAAAAACATTTTCACGTTGTTCATTTACATATATCCTGTATTGATGCTCTTTGTCTAGAGGTAAAGTGACCCACCAATAGGTAATGTTGCAGAACTCAAGTTAAAATCCGTCAGCAGCCCTCATTTTCAGATAACAAGACTGCATTTAGAGTTTTTGAAATTCCTGTTAGAAAAATTCATAAACATCTAGCTTAAAAGAAAAAAAGTATGTGTGTACAAATGATATAAAAACCGCAACTATAAAGAACAATTATAAGAAATGTAAACAATACTATTAACCAACTAATTTTTTCAATAAAAAGTCACATTCCTTTAAATGAAATAGAATTTTTCCTAAACAGATAGCAACCACAAAAACAACCTTAGCTATTAGAAAACATTAACTACTCACAGAACAAAATTTCCCCATCGCCATGAGATGGCTTAGTCGAACTGCTTTGACTGACTCCTAAGATTCCAGAAGCTCGTCTCAATAGCCCTTGCAAAGGCATCTGTCCTAACTTTGTTGTGCAGCGACTCCAGAAAGTGTCACACTCGCCCAAGACAGCTGAGAGGTATCTACTAGAAATGTCATTCATACCATGGCACCGTGGTTACTTTTGGTTTGTAACAGTGCCAAGGAGTAAGAAAAATCATTTTGCGTCAATATTGAGTGGATAACTATCAGTTCTAATATTGAGATTTTTGCATAAATCATAATTATTTTGTGTAAGTGAGCATTTATTACGACTATACAATAGCGTAAAAACATACGCACAACTTTACTAAATAAAATATAGAAGTTTATCTGACCACTTTTCATCCGCTGTAATTTTAATGTAATGATGACTTTGTTTTCTCAGAATTCATGATAAATAACTTGATTGTTGATTTGCGTTGTATATCCCAGTTTCTGATAGCGTAAATTCTCTGTAACTAGTAGAACGAAATTGTAGGTGAGAAAGTCGCTTCATAATTAGGATGACATTTGCCAACAAAAATAGTCTTAAAAGTGTAAAAGTTTTTGATAATATAAATTCTTTGTACGTAGTAGAACGAGATTATACGTGAGCAAGTCGCTTCATAATTAGGATGGCTTGTGTCAACAAAAATAGCCTTAAAAGTGTAAGAAGTCAAAGTTCCCACATGTTCATGTTTATAGCTGTGCATTAGTGTAATAAAATTTTGGTGCTACAGTGATCAGCGATTTTCCACAGATTTCATTCACGATTACAAACCGTTCAGTCTTATTATGGTCGGACAAGCTTAGCAAGTCTGTCACTTGACAAAGTTAACTCCTATGACTCACTTCACGGCTTACGCCAGTGACGAGCGCTCAGTCAACGTTATGCGTTTATGGGGATAGCGATAAGATTTCATCTGTTTATGAAATCTTTATGCAAAGTGGCCTCAAAATAAATACTCATATAGTTCAGAAAGTATTGTGAATAATTTAGGATTAAAAATGCATTCGGGATAACTGGATTTCAAAATTTCTTTAATGTTACTTTCTTCATAACCAACTTTCAAAACTAAAAGAAATTTAAAGTACTGAAATTTAATTTAAAAATGAAAGTGAAAATCTTCTGCACAATCACAATTATTTTATTCTTTAGTCACAATGGAGTGGGATTTGGTAAGTTGAGGGTTACACCATTGTTAATGGAGCATTTCTATGATCTAAATAATATTTCATAGGCTTGATATGGATTTGCTCTGGTCATTATTATGTGGTTATATCTTTTGCATGGGAAATTTTTCAGAACTAAAGCTTTTAATTCAATTATTTTGTATTTTACAATGGAGTTTTGTGGTTATTTACATGCTGTACATGTTTTTCATTACTATGGGGCATGTGCCTATTAGCCTTATAGCAGTCTAATGTATTGTGACTTTCAAGATTTATGTGTAGTTCGAGAAAGTTATTTTATACCCTGTAATTCAGACTGGTACCATAAAGAAAAGCTAATAATTTTGATCATGTTTTATGCATTTCAAGTTGATTCAGTGTTAAACTTGGTTATGATAACTTATAAAAATTTGCTGCAAAACTTTGCAATTATAAAGAGGAAAGCTTTTTACTAGGCATTGTGATGAGAAGATTTTATGCCATCTGATGTAAAATTTTTCATAATTCTGAAAAGCAAATCGGAATTACTATTTGAAATGCTTGTTTCTTGCCACACTAAATTGAATGGAATTAAATAGCTGGGTCAAGGAAGTATTTAGAAAATGCAGATGTGTTTTCATTGATCACTCTTTATACAGGTATCCAGGATGCTGCCAAATGTATGATTGACAGTTGAATTTGATCACTTTGCAAAATCATATCTGTAATGATGCACTTTATCGATGCAAAGTTTATTGGCAGATTTTGTAAAACATAGGCACAACTATGTATGTATAATGTACTGTTAGACAAAGTGAGCTATTCATTTCATTAAATAGAAGGTGGAATTGTGTAGTTGTATTCTATGGTAGTCAATCACAAAGCTTATTTAACACATTTCTGATTTTTTATTTCATTGAAATCTATCTGCTTGTAAAAATCAATAATGTATAATCATACATGACATTTGAGTGATAGTTTTAACATTTACTTTAATGCAGCTTACTGCACAAATTTTTTTTTCCAATTTACAGCTTTCATTTTAGTCTCATTGGGTAAAACTTTTTTAGTATTTTTAGTAGCTTAAACCTATATCTAAAGAAATTGATATTTAGAAAAAGTAGTTGAAATTAGTCTTTATTGCTCAATTTATCTTTTGCTCTTCTATGCATTTTTCTACTCTTTCTTGCTTTCTCTTTTGTTACATCAGATGTTACATCTTGCTTTCTCTCAGTTATGTTACATCAGATGTTACATTAACTTTGGGTATTTTAGTTTAGTTTGATTGACTGTAGTACTTAAACACAGCATAACATTTATATAATGATAGTTATAACTCATGAAAATGTGGCCCAAAGTTTCATACAGTGGGGTTAAAATGTTGGATGAGTAAACATTCTCCAGCTTAGTAAACATTTATTAGTGAATGTTTTTCAAGCTAAATATATGATAATAATGTTAAACTTTATTCCTAAAAAATTTAGATTTGAAAAATTTCTTCTACTTTGGCTACCACTGCCGTAAGTGTGCTGTGTGGGTACTTGTATTAGGTTACCCGTTGTGTCCCATATAGCCCTGCATAGTGGTAGCTTCTTAATACTGATTTAATTATTATTTGCATGATGCTCAAATGAATACCTAAGAGATGCGTTTATGTTTCCCAAGTGTTTCTAAATATTCTAAATGATTTTGAAGTTTGTGTCATATTTTTGCATGAATTCTTGAATGGCAATTTCCAAGTTCAAACATGTACCTTGGTCTCACTGTGGCAGTCGATAAATTTTCTACATATTTTTTACTTCCTCAGGCTGGTCAAGCTATACACACCCCAACCTACGCTACTATGAGACAATCAGTGCGGCTCAGCTGCGTGACACCCACAAGATTGTAAAACGAGGGCTCTATCACAGCTCCAATAAGTTGAATTCCATTAAAGAGGTAACAATTTTTTCTTCTTGAAAATATTATTTACATGTTACTATTATATACTTCTCTGCTTAAAGGATAGTTGGTGCTCTGTTATTTGTTTCAGCTTGTACTTTTAAAGTCTGTCTCTAAGCATGCAGAAGATAAGTTATGGATTAGAAGTTCCTATACAAAGTCAATGTGTCGAGTTATGAACAAGACTGATTGACATCTAGCTGAATGATGTAAAGCTTGTCAACTGTCTTCTGTAAAGCAATGTTGATTAAATTATATCCTAATTATTTTATCAGTAGGTAGCTTTTTTCACAGATGATAAATTAAACTTCAACATGATTTTCTAAAGATAATTTTACTCCTGTTTGTGTTTTTAATCTTCAGCTTGAGTTCAATGCTCTTGGTCGTCACTTCCGGCTTGTGCTGAACAAAAGAAGTGGCCTCCTGGATCCTCATTTTAATGCATATGCAGTTAATGCCAATGGAACTGAGAAGCGTATTGATGTTGGTGAGTGGAGCTGTTGTGTTAGAAGTATTGTACCTTGTCAGGGTGTTGGTTTACTTAGTATTGATAGTAAAAATAGCTTTGAGATCTTGAATATTCTCTGTACTATTGGATTATTGTTTTAGTGTAATTTGCTTTTTCTCATTGTTGAAGCACAATGTCGAATTTTGACTTTGTAGTACAGTATACTTTTTTATGACTGTGTACTAACACATTTCCAACAATGTGAGTTATTTTACCCCAAGAAAAATAGCATCATCAGAGTCAACATGTTGAGTGTTGCAAGGAGTAGATGCAGGTAGGTGCTCATTCCTGGCATACTAGATGTAGATGCAATTCTACCAAGTCCTTAGTAAAATTGAGTTTCCTCTACATGCAAGCATGTAGTGCTCTCCTAACTTTATTGATGAGTTATTATGTGGTTAAAACTACATTTAGCTTTGTATGTTGAACCAGTTACTGTCTTATATCTGACTGCAATTAGGGTGCATTTATCTTTTTAACAAAAAAACTCTCAGCATCCTTATGATTAAATAAGGCTCCTTGTGGGGGTTAACTGTTAACATTGGGAGGACGGAACTCGTCGCACCCATTTCTTGTATGCACAAGTGAAATTGACTTTTCAAGTAGAAAAATTGTTAGATCTACTTGCCATAACTAAAGTTTTCTTTATGAAGAAATTAATTAGCGTGCAGAAAAAAAGTTAAATCATTTAGGGTCAACGCTACTGAAGTTGATAAAATAGAACACATAAGTTCAAAATCAGTCATTTTGACTCATCCATCCTGCTAGTGTTGAGGTATGCTGCAATATTCCTGAGTCTGTCTTTGATGGAAATGTGCTGGCAGTCTGTCTTTGTCAGAGTCCTTTGATGACAGTCCATTTCTTGAAAATGTTCTGAGCTATTGAAATTTAATTTGGTAGCATCATTGTGGGTTTGTTGTAGTGTCAGTTAATATAAGTCGGTAGCTTTGCTCATCCATTTCTTATGGAGATAATTTACTTTTTAAAAAATTGTGTTTTGACATTTGCCTCTTAATTGGTGGAAGTAATGGAGCAGTTTTGTTAAAGTTTCACTTTTGACTGAACATATTTTGCTCCCAGCCGAGTATAAAGTAGCTAATAATGGCTAATTGTATAATCGTAGTAGTTAATCATAGAACCATATAATTCTATAAATTGTTGTTATAATGAAGATTGTGCTGCATTTCTCTCTCTCTCTCTCTCTTTAGATATATATGCCATAACTAATGTTTTATATATAATACAAATATATATGTATGACTTGAATGACTTTCAGACCATAACGAGTTCCTGGAGGGACGCGTGTACGGAGAGCAGTCGTCTGAGGTGACGGCTCACCTGGAAGATGGACGTCTCACAGCCACCATCCACACTCCTGATGAGTCGTACCATGTTGAGGTGATCCCAAGTGCTGTCCAAATCTAACATTAGAAGTCCGGGCAATGTTGTTGTTTCTTGTTAGCCGTTCTCGTGACTGCAACTGAAACCTGAAAAACAAGGAATTGAGCTTCATGACTAAAGTTTCATAAAGGGTGCCAAATGTAACTCCCAGGAATATCTTCACATTTAGACTGCATTGCTCAGTTGTAAACTGCTTCATGATGCACTGCACACAAGTATTTTGAAAAAACTGCCATTAATAGGAGTGCAAAGAAGTAGCAATTGTGATGAAAGGATGCTGTCGAATTTCAAAATATGTACACAACTGTTGTTCACTTTATTTAAATTCAGTGCACTTTGTGGTACACGTTGTGTACATTGATACTGTTAAATGACCATTCATCAGAGTGCAAGTTAGCGTGACAAACAGGAAAATTTTGCACTATGTATTCGTGTCTCAGTAAAGTGTATTTTGACATTCTTTGTCCAACCTGGCGTAGAATTCAAACTAATGCAGTAAAATGTTGTATTTGTATAAACCTGATCATCACATTCATGTTGTTTCTTGGTCTCAGAAGGGTAATTTAGCTCACTTTATCAATTTGAGGTTTTTTGGTGTGTTACGGTATGAAAAGTACCTCATTAATGCGTTTTCTACCAGCGTGTTATTTTTATATCAACATTCATGGAAAACACTCAATAACGCTGTAGCACAATTCAGTCACTTTGTGTTTGACTTGTCAAGTTGTAGTGGAGATTTATTTGGAAAATACTTGAAATTTTTCACTTGGAAAGGACCACAAAATACTTAGTGTTTAATGGTGTGGGTTTATTGCAGCCATCTTGGCGGCACATCCCTGACTCTGGTCCCGACGACCTGATTGTGTACCGTGCCTCGGATGTGGTGCACTCCTGGGACGACCCCTCTGTGGAGGGAGGCAAACGGGAAGTTATGGACTACGTGAAGGAGGGCAATGACACCACAGGTGGGGGACAGGGACACCACAGGTGGGGGACA
>VOMN01039144.1:0-10813 GCA_014899125.1 Orchestia grillus
CTTGGGCCAACAATACTTGCTACATGTCGCTAGACGCCTCGGGTGATAACTCATCGCTGTTCACTCAAAATCACATAAATGAATCGTTTCAAGGGGTAAAATACAAACTTGCAGACAAATATAATTAAAGTACATATCAAGAAAGCAAAATAAGACGAAGAGGAAGCTGAAATTCATGAAATAGAGCATAAACGGAGTGATGGGTTTGGCTAGCCTCGCACAGGGTCCCATCGACCAAGATAGCCTCGCACAGGGTGCGCTCTAATGTGCTCCACGAACATCCCTGTACTTTTACCGAGTTCCATCAATGAAAGCACATCAAAATGTAGGCAAATTTAACCTAAAATTGCATGACACACGTCATTACGAAAGTTAAACCCTACTGTGCACACGAACTCGAACTTAAAGAGCAACAAAAGAACACTCATGTGATCATGAGCTCTGCAGATGGTTCTGATATGCAGGCGCAAATTTGGATGCAGTTCATGGGAATGATTCGAACTCGTGTCATATACAGCGGCAGGAGTCAACAACAACCTTCAAGTAAATAAACCATTTCAAATACAATTTTTAGTAGCGGGAACGAATATTTCCGCTCGTAGTTCTCGAAAGAAAATTACACGTAGATGCAAATACATAGAAACAAATGGATATCATACGGTCTTCGAGTATCTGTAATTATGGGAAAGCAAGAAACTGACCCAAAATAAAGCATATTTCTTTACGATGTCAACTTGAATGAATCTTTGAGTACTAAGATAGCTAAAATATGCGGATTAGGCTAAAAAAAAATTACCAGAGTAACAATACATTACAGGGTATAATGCAACAACTTATATCTGAAAGAAATCTGAACGAACATCCGAAACGATATAAAAATCACATCAAATACCAACTACTGGAAACACAGAACTTTCTGTTAATGTATAATAATTCAGAACCGTTGGCGCTTCACGAGGGCACGTCTTGCTCTCGTGAAAACGGTACTTCGCAAGGAAAGAATTCGTCTCCCACGGACGTGTTCGAGAACAGCACGTTGGAATACAGATATCTAGTCGAATCAGACTACGAAGTGTTATCGTATCAGAAATGATTGAAAACGTTGAGATGTTCCAATAGGGATAAAAGAATTATGGCACACACACACATGAATATTACACATGATGGTACTCAGTGAAACACTTTCGCTGACACCATATCAATACGGTTGGAACCAATTTTTTCATTCTTTAGTCCTTTCATATTCCACAGTCTTTAGTCCTTTCATATTCCACATTCTTTAGTCCTTTCATATTCCACATTCTTTAGTCCTTTCATATTCCACAAAGACGAGACTTAATTTGTTTTCGGTAAGTTGAAAATCCTTTCGTTTTACAGACAAATTCAGTACGTCATCAAATTATGAGAATCTCGTAGCCTCATTAATGAAACTCATGAAAAAATATGCATACATATCAAAAAATAATAGAGCTAACCGACAGAATAGCAGAGGCAGCAACAATAAGACTATTCACCACTCATACAGTGAAATTGATTTTCATATACAAATAAATCTCAGGAAATATTCAAATTCAATATAATAACATCGTGTTCAGGTTTATTGACTGTTTCCACACAATTCAGTCTATCACCACGGCGCGGCTAGTAAAATATTTGGAGCGCCACGGAGTGGCGCATGAAAAAAGCAGCTTTGGCATGCGAAGAATACTATTCGTATTAGTAGTAGTAAGGAAAGCAGCGCTTCAGTAACTCAGACTATCTCGCACCGAAAGAGTAGGGAACGGGGAATCTATACAGGCAAAAGGTGTGTTCCTACACAAGATCCCCTGAGCATAGAAATAGCAAGTTAAGAAGGAAGAGAAAGAAAAAATAAGGAACAATCAGCGAAGTAAGCATGAAAACGGAATGAAGTTGAATGAACATGAAAGATAGAAGTCCGGAAGACATCTATTAGTTGAGGTGACCTAACAATGCAGTCAATGCCTCCCTGGGGACGCTAATCCCCATAGCATAAGACAGACAAACCTAACTAACCTGACCCTACTGCCTGTGGCCTATCCTATGCCCAATGTGGGAGTGAAGAAGACTAAATGTGAAGTGAAAAAAAAAAACACCGACTCCCATCTGGCAATACAAGGAAAATGGCTCAGAACTGGGTATAAGCAAGGCTTAGTAAATTCTAAGGCTAGCCCACAGAAAAGGCGTTACTAGTACTATAACGCAGTAGCTACAAGAATTCGCCTAGTAACGCCAATTTTCACCACTGGTTGTGCTCGAGACAAGACGTTAGTATTAAAAGAATAGTCGCGTCCACCTGCTTGCCCCGCATGAATCTCCCGGGAGTCGAGAAAAATTTTTCAGTTGATCATATCTGGTAAGCTGATCGTACTTTGCATTAGTTGACCACAATTTTTCGTTACGCTATCTTTAGGTACGGTAGTTCATCCCCATACAATGGTATACCTTTGCTGAAGGCAACCTTATAACTGAGTGGAGGTTGGTTCGTACAGATACCCTGACAAAAAATCTATCATGGTCAAATTTTACGACGAAATATGAAGACTCAGGTAGGCACCGACGGATCGGTTTCATTGGCTGGGACCCATCCCTTTTTCAAGGCAGGCTGACGAACGTCGTACGCACGTGGTTTTGAAGCAAGCCATCCAAGTAAGATACCACCACTCAGACACGTATAAATTTTAGTTTGCGTTTTTCAAAAAGCAGCGAATGCGTTCATGAAAGAGATAAAGAGAAAAGTACTTTAGTAAGAGCTCGAAATGGACGAAGACATATTCATAATAACAGCTGTAACTTAAACGTACTTCCCGATAAAGTTCTCCACGAGTAAGATCATCGTCAGAAACAGATTAAAACTGAACCTGTTCATTTAGAAATAATATTCCATACTCTCTCGACTAAAAACAAAAATATATCTAAAAAAAATTATGTCGAATCACGAGAGAATCAAATAAACTTGGACGAATATCGTGAAGAGAAAGCTTTTCATCCAAACATAAACGTTAAAAATATTGGGTAGCAAATTACGAAGACGGTAGCAAACTAAAATCTTTCTTGAACCTCCCACTAGTTAACGTTGATATGAAATGGTGGTCGAGAAAGAATACTCAGAACAAATGCATAAAATAAAAGTCAGGAAATAACCTTTCAGGTTAAGAAAGGACATTAAAATGAAATCAGAAAGGACTATACGAATACTGCGTCTGAACAAAATCTAGGTCGGATACAGTGCAAGTATTAGGTCAAATCTAGCAATCAGAACCGATTTACAAGATGCTTAATCAACCTTATACCACACACAACACAGTTGATCTAACTTCAAAACCAAGTTAGTTTAAAATTTTGCCATCATTATAGTCTCAAAACTTCGCTCAAAGTTGCATCAAGAACTTCATATATTTTGATTCAAAACAATTGTTTTACGTACTTCCTAACGTAACATGCTTGACACCGTAACTCGACAGTACTTGATAAGAGATACCGAAAATTTGAATGGTTAACTGCCATCACAAAAAAAAAATCAAGTGTGTTCATACAAGGCATCATGAGAATGGCAGCAAAGTAGGTAAACTAGGATAAAAACGATGGCAGCTGTACTTTTTTCAACAAAAAATAAATATTTTGTGAGCAGCAGACAACATGTTACAAACAAATCGAACTATTTTTAATAAAGCTAAATAAGCAAAAACTAGTTTAAACTTTCATAATTCATACGTTTAACAGCTGCGAGAATTGACAGCACCAATATTATTCACGAGAGAGTTTATACTATGAAAGAAAAAAATTCAACACCTACAAAAAATAAGCGAAATTGATGCCGAACAAGACGAAGTCGTATCACCCGACCCTACCTAACACAAAAATTGCTTGAAGGAGTCTACACGGTAAGAATTGGGCTTCTAAAAAGCCGGTCGCGATCACAGTTTGCTGATGAATCGAGTACACGTACACATCACTCGCACGAGTATACTATAAACCAAAGGGAAATTAAAACGGTTGAAGTGACGTGAGGTTGTGCAACTACAGCGGAAGAGGACGTAATATCTAACTTTGATGCGCAATATCGAAACCTTCAGTTATCATCGGAATAGATGTTAAGTATGCTTAGTATTTACTAAGCACGAACTGTAATCTTGACAGTCTGAATTTAACTCTGTGAAATGAAGATGCAGTACAATAAAAGTGACTAATCACAACGAAGATACTGCGCCTGTACTAGACTGATGGTTAATCACTTGGCTGAGCATTCACGAAAAGGAAATCGTATTAAATACTTCGGGTTTTATTGTTTTACTATAAGTGTTGTTGGGAATTATATTGTTCAATAATAAATGTAAATGTAAAGAAGTAACAAATAGCTTTCTAAATCATAACCGCAAAAAAATATAGAAGAATTAATACTGCCAACATACATTAAGGCTACCACAGATCGATCCTAAATTGATTTCTAGAAGAAAAGATTCACCCTATTATCTTCACCTTATGGCTACTATTAATACTTATTGCTTCATCGTTTTAGGCTAATTACATAGACTAGATGCTTTCATTTTTTTCGAAGTAACAAATTCTGGATTCACTCAATCAACGAGTTCACTTCCTCGTGCGCAGGCCATATTGAAAAGATACTGAAGCGAGAAGTATACCTACATCACAACGAAAGCATTTAAAAAAATCTACTAATCACAAGGAAAATAAGTAATTCATGAAGGGGAATAGGATGTTACAGTGGATGTTAGCCCAGGGGAATAGGATGTTAGCCCAGTAGAATCCCAGGGATACACGCATCGTTGTAATCACACCGCTGAAACAGAAATTCATAGCACATACACAAGCAGGTAGAGAAGGTACGAGACTCGGACCCAGAGAACTGCGGGATGTTAGGCTTACTGTCCCGTGCACGTCCACATGCCACACCTGCGGACACTTCGGCAGGACACTTGTGGACACCTCCTAACAGCTGGGATTCAGACATTCCCAGCCGAACATACACCAAATCTGAACACGCGTGAACTCACGCACATTTGCTCACATTCGTTCAGCTGGCCTGAATCACGAGTTCAAAGCAACGTGGCGCATCTTTCCTGACTCGATTTAGCAGTGAAACCACTCAACTCTCCCAGATGCGAGTTCAAACAAACTGAAAAGGCCAGAATATACGACAAAAACGCTAACTTGAATTAAAGTTACATAAAACTTGTTTATTCAATGTAATCTAATCTATTGCATGACAAACCTGAGAACGTTCTGTCAAGATAACCAATAACTACGGTCCAACAATAACCGCTCACTGCACGTAACCTATACCAGCTATAGAAACGCCGGTTAACACTCGCAATTGATCATGGTATTTTGTACAGGATTCTGAGCTAATTGTAGTCCTGCGCTAGTTAAAGTGGAATCGGAAGTACACGCTTGGGTTTTATCCTGTTTCGGGAGCTGACTTCTGGCAGTAACAGGACGACTTAATTTTACATTTTATTTACTGCAAGTGGGTTATCTCATCACTCAAAGTGAAGTCATTTGTATACTTTAATAGTCTAAGCGCATTCTTGCTCACTCACACAAAAATTCCCCGTCTTGAGACCATTCGAAAAATATTTTTCTTCATTCAAATCCAAAATCCATACTAGCAAACCCAGACAACAACCGTGATATGAACTGGGCACGCGCACACATCGTAACAACCGCGCTTGAAATAATGATTATTATTATTATTATTATTATTGGGGTTAGACGCAATGCACCGGCCTCGAGGGCTATACCGCATCGAAAGAGTAGGGACCATTTAGTATGGGCTTAGGAGAACGGGGAATCTATGCACAGGGTGTGTTCCCACACAAGATCCCCTGCGCATAGAAACAGCAAGTTGAGAAGGAAGAGGAAGAAAAGACAAATAAGAAATAGCGAAGAAGGAATGAAAACGGAAAAAAGCAAAGTGGGCACGAAAGACAGAAGTCCCGAAGGCCTATCTAAAGCTGAGGTACCCTAGCAGTACTCCCCTGGGGGCGCTAGTCCCCATAGCATAGGATAGGCAAACCTAACTAACCTACCTCTATTGCCTATGGCCTATCCTATGCCCCCTGAGGGGGGTTGAAATAATGAAGAAATATCGCAGGGTGTCTACGAGTATCGCAAACAAATTAATGAATGACAATGGGTGATCGATCTCTGAAGTATAATTTTCCGGTAGAGAAGAAACAAACAGGCTCTTGATACAAGTCAAAATAAATTCGGAACAAGCTACACCACTCGTCGACGAAAGCGATTTCAATTTTTTTCCTAGAGACGCAATAAAAACCCCAATTTGGAAAGATTACAAGTAACGGTATTTTTATATGTTAATTTTCGTCGTCATGATTCAACTTTTTAACGAATTTAGCTGAGAAAAAATTACGTAGCCCAACAAAAATTATGTGTCATCCACGACCCCACTACATGCTTCTCTGTCACCCATGGACCTCATTCACTGACGAGCGCATGAATGCAAATCTCATCGTGAGGAACATCTTTAACCACGCAATTTTCTTCTTAGAAAAATATTCGAAACTTTACAATAAATCTAAATTATATATCAAATCATACAAATGTAAGTAGCTCGTTCTAAGCCATTCACACAATCCAACTACAGAATGCAGTCACGACGCTAACTGCACATCAAGCGCAGTTAAAACGCCACGGGCGAAGTTCTTGGGAATGAAAAATCCACGATGAACTCCGAAGAATGGAGGAGACTTCATCAGCATTAGGTCTTCATGGAAAGAAGAACCTGCGGGGCGAGTAATGGAGGCAGTGGTAATGGCGAGCTCAGGAGAGGCAGTTGAGCGCTAACGGTTGGTACCAAGTATATATGCACAACGCTCCCCGTTGGCAATGCAGCAGGCGGCAAGGGTTGTGGCAGAACATTTAAAAAATCGTTTGCCATTGTTTTGAGAAGAGAATCTCACCGTTCAGGTAAGCAGCACCCGCTACGTCGAGACGATCTTGTGAACGATTTTTTGCTGAAACACTGTTGACGAGTCTCTCAACACTGGTAGTAGAACAACATAAATGCAACCCACACGCATTCCAAGCGAGAAGATACAAATAATAAAAAACAGAGCAGGTTTCCAAGATTTAGAAATGTCATCATAAAAGCGTTATAAGTATTTCCGTGTTATTTTCATACCAGTATTATTGACGTCATAATGTTGCACTTGCTACTACATTGTGCAGAACCGCGTATTTGTTTTTTAATTACTACCATATATTTTGAATTGCAAGTGGTACCAATTTCCTACCGACGATGCAATATAGGGACAGCAATATCACAATGGGTATTACCTTGAGGTACAATGAAGAGCAATGAATCTAGATTACGAACAGGTATATAAGAAGGTTATGAAGAATTACACAAAGTCTATATTCTTGACACCTTTGCGGCACGTGCTATGATTCATATTAGAACGACTTAGATCGTCGCCATGCACCAAGCGCTACAGGCATTTTGCGAATCATTCGGAATTCATGTACATGCTTTCATGTGTATTTTTTAAGGGCAATGCGCAAGCAATTAGGCTATCCTTTCCAAGCTCCACAATCACTCGCACCCAGAATTAGTAGCAGGTCAATCTCCTGATAGATTCACTTAACTTTGATGGCATCATAACAACCCTCAAGTATCCAAGGTATTAGGAACACTTTTTGTTTGTCTCCGACATCAGCACATACCAAACACGTTAGAAGTCCTGTTCATTGAAATTATGTGAACTCGGTGCAAGAATTAATTTTACAGGGAGTGAGGACTACTTGAGAATAAGTCGTTTCTAGTTAATTACACTCTTGAATCATACTATTTTCTTATTTCAGATAACTCATCTAAATTAATGTATTAATCCCAGAAATTTGAAGACATGCAACTGAAGTTGCTGTAACTGCTGCAACTATGATGGTTTTAGGAGTTGTGAGTAGTAAAGAGGTAATTTGATGCCACCTTACACTTTTCCACAGGATCTTCGGGTTAAACTGTTACTGCATACGTTGATGCTCTAAAAACGGTTGTCAAGTCCTGGATAGATAGGTATCCAGTCAACGGTTTTGGACCTGGGCAGTGGCAGTCATTCATAGAATAATTTCTTTAAGAAGTCTCGCGGATATTCGCCCAAATCTGACCGAAATATATAGCTTTGTCGAAATATTGTTTATTCAACAGAATAGAAATGTTATCAAATAGACCTCGCACCTGAACACCCCCGAATTGTCGCGGGGAAAAGACTGGGTGTGCGAGAAAATGATTGGACCACTGCAAAGATCCGTCACACATGTTGTCAAATTAATAGCCCACACCAAATGAGATCAATCTATATTATTAATTTGATCGTAGAACACACCAAAACCGCACGCACAACACTTGGCATTTATTCCTGCATACAAGAGTAGTTAGCAGGCATTGTCCTACTAGTGATTCAAGTCAAGTCAATAGTTAATTCGATTTCAAAATTAAAAATAATTCTCTTTTAGCTCTGGATCCTCTCGAAGTTATAATTAGCAGCTCTCAACAGTAATTATGAATATACTCTGCTCATTTAATGAAAAATGATACCATCAGAGAAAACTTCACTATGCACATGATTGATGGAATTAATCATCGTAATAAAATAGCCCCACTACTAATACGATTAAGCGATGATACGTATGAAAACTGCTATCTGTTGAATGAAAATGCCTTTTAAATATTGTACATCTACAATAAACGCCTGTCAATGCAGCACGAAAGAAAAGAGGAGAAAAGGTCGTTACTGAGAATACATGGAATACGAAGACTATTACCTCGTCGAATAGCAAAATTATATAAGTTTTAGCTTAGCCAGAGACAAAGAAGTGAAAATAGAGAACACAACTCGCGCCATGCATGAGGACAGAGGTCCCGTGCCGGACTTTCCCGCGCCTTTAGCTAACTTGGCTGAGTCACGGGCGCGTTTGTTCATCATCATCACTATGATAAGACGTTCACAGTAACGGGGGCTCAAACGGAGAGTGTGTGCTCATCATGCGCAAGAACGAAGTGACCCCCTATAAATATCCAGAATTCTTGCCGTGTAAGAAGAAGTTAGACACAAATACCAATGAAATTGAAGACCCTATAACATCGCTGCCGATACTATTCTGTTTCAACTACGATGGAACTCTGTTCTTGCTCATGCTAGCAGAGAAACGATGGAAGTAGCAGACGCCAGCGCGGCTGAAGCAGCAGTCTCGCTCTGGCTGGTCGAGATAAGATAAGCACGAAGTCACCATGAGCAAAGAACCAAAGAACGCCGTCGTCTCACGGTTCTGAATTACGAACAATTTTTTAAATTATACAAGTATATTAAAGGAATCACAAATACTTTAAACTAAAATGAGTATGTTGCCGTGTCAGTTATCTTGCTAAAAAAAATGAGTTAAGTTTCAAATTTGAGGCCAACCGGCCAGTACTTGTTATTACTGCACTGAAAATATTTTCTCGCCGATTACACTTAATGCTCGTAATTCCAATTTTACAGGAGTCTGTGTTTATGAGACACACTTGACAAAAATTTTCATAAAATTCTCCTAAAAAGAACACGCAGCAAAGTTAACGCAGACACTAGCGAATGTGAAACTTAGACGGTGAAACTTCCTTCGTCAGCAACCCAAAAATCAAGTAAAGAATTACCAACTCGCGAGTCATGGCCATGTTGGGAGTTCAGAGGCACAAACCTAAAATCAATTAAGACACATTATTATAAGCTTTAATTGACTATCCTGCGACCTAAAGAACGAGACTACAATTGAACTCCACTTTCAGAAACCCTGAGGAAGGTACAGCAAGTAACACGAGCTAGAACAACCAAGAGAAGCAAACAGCTGACACATTCTAAGAAATGCGCCTCCCTCCCCCTGCTGCCCCCACAGCTCCAGTAAAGGTTGGCGAACTTTCACCTGAGCGCAGGCGCGGGCTGGAGCACAACAGGCAGACTAGCCACGGTAGCGGCCGCAGCGTTATAGCACCCGAACAGCCGCAATACTAAAGAAACTAACGTGGCAGCACTTGATTTTTGAGCTTTGTTACTCGACGCCATGATTTTTTCTAGTCCCGCATAATTTAGGACTTAACATTTGATGTTCTAGACATACACAAAATTTTATTAGAATCAACCACCTGTTTAAACGGAGGCACTGAAACCCATCCACGGACATAACCTCTAACCACACACGTATAAAATACAGTCGTATGATNAAAGAAAGCTACAAAGATTCCTTGGAGAAATGGAGACTGAATGTATCACAGCCCTAAAAATTTCAACTCTTAGGGTCCGTTCGCGTTAAGATCGCAATAACCGTAATCATGTTTACAATAGCGTTAATAATACGAGTGAAGTTACAAGACGTCGACTAATCGAGTTCAACAACTTCAAACACAAAATTTCTTTCACTCGTTCGAAGACGAAACAGAAGCATTGTTGAGCATTGGAAAGAGCTCAACAAAGTTCAGACACTTATACTTATGCATCTACAGCACCATTGGCTAAGAGGAAATCCATTTTCAGGTCATTTTGAGCGAACAAATCATGAACGTGAGACTGATATTTCTGTGCCGTCTCAAGTGTCATTTTTGTGGATTAGATAAGGATCTTCGTAGTGTATCAAAAAGAACAAACGTGTTTGAAATGTCAAAAGAAAGGCCATTTTGATCGGGTAAGCCGTAGAAACCCCCCAAAATGCAAGTCAGAGTTCTCAATCTGCATCTAATTATCTCTCTATACCTGCATACGTCATTGCTGCGGCATATGATACG
>VOMN01039153.1:0-26768 GCA_014899125.1 Orchestia grillus
TAATTTTCAACTCGACTTTGAGATGAAATAAGGCAAACATCTACAATACCTTCGCACCGTAGTTCCCTCTCCCAACGGAATGTTCGACTTATCCAAGTAGATCGTATATAATTGTAGAGTTCTCACAGCCCAACTGCTGGCAGTCCAAGGCACCAACAATCAAGCAGCTCACATAAGGAGCCTACACCTATACCTCCCAAGGCGCAACAAATGCAACCAATTGTGACTATAAGTCAACCACCAAATCCTGAGCCACAGCAACGTGCACCTCCCATTAAAGTCAACTCCGTAAGAGGAACTACGGAATACCTGCAATAAAAGACGGAGTAGCACTTGCCAGAATACGGGGACAAAATTGAATTCTTTGTTTATGGAGTGCGATAGGCCTCTCACTTGAAATGTAACTTAATTTTTAGACCAACGCGGATTAGCGCATTTCATGAATATGCATGGCGTATTCACCTCTCGTGAACTCCACCTGCATTATAGTCGGTTGAGGGTGAACATGAAATTGGAAAAACTACAGAGTAAAAAAGTTCGACCTAACGTAATGAATGGCTCTTGATTGTAGCCAGCGGCTTACAGAAAGAATAATCCGATCGTCGGTGTGCCAGTGCCCAATAACAAATCTGGCTAAGCAAGCATCGTAGGCTAACAAAATATGCAAGCAGACCAGCAATCCATTTGACGTCCGTCTCAGTTGTGGTAACACCTAACACCATCTTTCAATTGATGAACTAGAAATTCGTTACTAAAGTTCCTTGGGTTTAAAGACTGCAAACACTAGTAATCACATACATACCACTTTAAAATCACAAACCCTCAACCCTTTAAATCAATCAGGCGTACTACGGACTTTGAATCCCCCCTCATGATAGATAGCGAAGACTCTCGGACCTTAGAAGATCCATACACGGTAGTAACCCCAAAATTTCCCTAGTAATTCAAATGCATCACGGAGTTCGAACCCACCATCAAGATAGACGCGTCGGACGACGATGGACACAGTGGGTCTACCTAGGTCGCGCCAGCAGGTGCCCAGAGTCGCCACCGCGATGCACACCGTAAACAGTCCCAAGTCAATGTCGTTGGGCAGGTAACTCTCGTCATGGTCCATAAACTGAGGTGTGGAGAGCGCGGCACAGTTAGCTGCCTGAACGGAGCGCGCAAATAAACAGACCACTTACTGGTGTTCGATGAACCATCCAGAAACTGGGCCCGAGTGGTCCAAAATTGAGCCGTCGTGTTCAAATTACCATAAGAAACGACCAGCGTAAAAGAAAATTAATCCTGTTATAAAGAAGGCAGGACTTACAGAATGAGCTACGCAGTGACCAGTTCTGTGATGGAAGTGATAAAATGAAGGTGTAGTTTATGTAGAATGGCCAGATCACTTAAAGGGCCAACAATGGCGAACTAAAAACCTCTAACACTTGCTGATGAAAGAATGATCATGTGCATGAGACCGTCAGAGGAATAGTCAATGAATATTAAATGAGAAAATTTTCGTCAAATTACAAACAATGTTTGAACGAGATTGTCACAAACAAATAGAATAAATAGAAAAATTGCAAAAGGACGTCAAAAGTCAATAACCAAACTAAAAATTAAGCGATTGATTGCAAGTATTTAATAACTAAAGAAAAGCAACACATGAACGCGCTCAACACTCATTCACTATCTTTGATGTTGAAGCATAATTCAACAGATTGTTTGGAGAACATTTAAGCGGCCTAACACTCGAGTCAGCCCACGAGTCTGCCGAGACGTCAGACACATTAACATTAGGAGACAACGTTCAACGTGAGGACGCACGACTGTGAAGATTGAACTCCTGGCCCCCACGTCAGGGTTGTGGGACCAACGAAGGATCGCAAACTGAACTCCAATGGAAAAAATTGTTCCTCTTCCAAAGCACTTATCAAATAAACGAAACGAATAAACCTTAATGAGCCAAGTAAAAAGCACGTAAGCAAACAAGAGCAGCCATCATGTCAACAAGGACAGAAAACATAAATGAATAACTTTACAAAGTAAAATGAAAACGCTCGTCTCAAGAGTGGCAAGATCCCATATAAAGAAGTGTAAACGCCACAAACAAACATTACGATGATTAGAAAGTTCATTACAGCAAGTAGCACTTGAGTGAAAGTAAAGTTTGAGGCTTGACGCTCATAATGAGACATGCCTGAGTACTTTACAGAGAGACCGTCAATAAATTTTAATGATCATTAGTTGAGGGCTTCTTCCGTAATGTAATAGAAGCAGACCCCAAGCCAGTGTGCAGGCCAACAGGTCAGTACAACTGAACGTTATTGCTGGCAAGTAAGGCGTGGGTAGAAGCAGATTCAGTTCAGACCGCTCTAGTTCAATCGCTATCTTGAATAAAGAACAGAACCAATTGATTTCGTCAACGTTGAATATTTGAAAATAAGTTAGTGGAATATTAGCTCAAAAGGGGAAACAGAAAATGACCAGATTACTCAAAAAAGCACATGCAAAATTTGTTATAGGATCAGCGTTTGCATTTCAGGGCATCAGAATATAAAAGGCTATACAAATCAAAACTCAAACATAACACTCTCTTGTTAAAAGTAAAGATAATCATAGTTCAATCAAAAGCACTCGATTACGTAGAATTAGGAAAACGAGAAGCTGCCAGGCAAGCCAACGATAACACCGATTGTGACTCGAAACTTTGTTGATCTCGCGCACTCGAGTGAAGTCACCGAGTCGATTAGTGAAGCCAAAAATATACTCGAGTATACCGTAGAAAAAGCATGCACGATGGAAGACTCCGACACACACGAGCACAAAAGGAAACTCGTACCCAGGAAAGTCTGGTTAATCTCGAGCACGACGGTGGGGCGGCCGAGCATGTTCTTCCATGTGCCTTGCAGGAAGTTCAGCTCCGTCTTGAAGATGTCGATGAGCAGCAGCAGGTCAGACGCGATGAAGAAGCGCCTGGTGTCTGAGAACTGAGGACAGGAAGCACACACACACCCACAGGTCAAACATGTGGACATGTGCTCCCACAAATGCCTAGAAGAACTCAAACACGTAAGTTCCAGTACATGTGAACTAGACAGACATGGCACGTGCAGCACCGTAACGACAGAACAGAAGCTTCGTATCAATCAAAAGAAAGAGAACACTAAACGAATGAAAAGGACAAAGTTGACGTACGGAGGAGTCAGGGCCATCATACGATTGCTACGGTGGCTCCCGTTACCCACAACACAGGACACAAAATGCCAGGGGAATCGCACGCTACGTGAACAAGAGTTCAAGAGAAATATGTACTGCGCAGTCATTGCAAGCTATGTAATACAAGATCAACTGAGTTTAGGTATTTTTATTTGAACTAAACTCACTTTGAGCAGCAAATAAATGCCAAGGATTGTGAATTTACGAGACTTCCGGATGGAAGTAATCAAATTCATTTGCCTATTTCCAATCGTGAGACGGAAAGGAAAATATACGGGATAATGCGCTACAATGTAGCATATAATGCTGTTGATAATTTACTGAAAGCACATTTACAGTACGATGGGAATTACACAAAGAAAATTTACAAGGAAATATGACACCAAGATACACAAATGCCACACAGCGTTAAAAGCTTTACTAAATCAACTGCCCTAAATAAAATGATTTCATCTTTTCAAAACTCTTCCGACAAAATGATTACAATTATAAGGGAAAATTGGCGACACAGCAATGAAGAATACGTGCAGACCACACGAGCAGCACGGTCTGTCCGAGGGAAGTCAACTCATTAATGCATAGTATCTATTTTTTGGAGGCTTGATGGTAATAATGCTGAATACGTACAATAATGAAAGAAGGTAATGGCGGTAGATGTTTTATTGATTATATTATAAAACTGATATAAAACTAACCGGTTTTTTAACTTCGATTTTCGGTACCTCGTGACTTCTAGCAGTACCCTTTACAGAATAGCATTTATTTCAGTAACGGGACAATATTTTTAATACAGTTTTATTTTTGATGCAAAAGACTTACTAATGAACAATTTCTATAAACTTAGCAACATTTATTGGGAAACAAACTTTATACAATTATGGATTAAGGGCGACCCCTGAACACCCAGCAAAGAGAGGCACATTTAGCCCCTTTCTTGGCAGGTTTTTTACTGTCGAGACTTCATTTATTTTAATAGCGTGAATACACTCTAGAATGGTCGGAAGAGGGTTGCTGCAGCAGAAGTCTGGAAGAAGGACTGTATCGTCAGTGAGGCAGGAAAGAGAAATGACCGAACCAACGAAAGAAAAACAACAGCAACAGGGGATGGGGTGAATGTTAACAAAAGAAATAAAAAATTTACCAAGAGCCGTAGAGCCAATATGAAGTTGGATCTTGACTTTAATTCATTTTTAAACCCATTCGTCCAAATACCTCCGTCGTTTTCACCCCAGTAACGGGCGAGATTAATAAACAGAAGATTGCTCCTACATGCTGGAACTGCATTAGCACTTCTGTCGCAAACACTCTTTTCTGAGTTTTTTCTGAAAACTTTTTTCAATAATTGAAATGAAACCAAAATTTTGATCACTGATTCGAGGCAAATTCCTGATTATTAATTAATATTGTATTCGATGTAAATTACTTGCGGTAAATAAATAAACATTTTAAATACTCAGCACAAAATTTCACAGCGCATAACTACACGGCCACTGCAAGGAAAAAACAACAGCGTTCACCCTGGGGGGGGCGCCAACAAACTGCTGTCGGCTACGAACAATTTGTTAACATTTCTGTAGCATATAAAAACACCTATCACGTGTGTTTCTTCTTCTGGATATCGCCATCAAAACTTCCTTAATAAATACTAAACAATACTATGACGTATAATTCAATCGAGACCACTACACACTGCAGCCCAGGTTGGACTACTGCACCACAATAAATAAATAAAAAGTAGTCTTATTATACATAAAAAAGGAGTAATTTACACATAAGAAAAAGGGGAACTAAAGGCAGACAATCGTTCAGATTAGTTGGGACGGGCGTATGAAGATGATAATATGATGAAAGACTAAGAACAAACACTAGAAAGCGAAACGATTTAAAAATATAAAAGAACTGACATACTCTAAACCATTAAGAGAAGTCACAACACCGAGCTTCTTGCATGAAATCCACCTATCACAAAAAGCTCAAGAGGTGAGAACAAAAACAATTCTGCTGGCTTAGCAGGCTGGCAAGACACATGAGCTAAGCTCTACGCTAGCAGGGTTTGAACACAAGACGTTCGCCCTCACCTGGGGCGTGAAGGCAAAGACGCGGTCCTGCAGGCAGTACAGCTTGCTTGTGGACAGGATGCCCACGTCGAGGCTCTGGCGGCCGGACAGCCCCAGCTTCTGGTTCCGGCCTGCAAATGAATGGAAAGGTGCTCAACTATGTTAGCTCGGGCTGGCGGCTCCGTATATAGGGGCGGAGTGGGCTTACTGCAATGTAATTATGCAGCGATGGAGCGGGCTTGCTGCAATGTATGTAGGCAGGGATGGAGCGGGCTTGCTGCAATGTATGTAGGCATGGAGCGGACTTACTGCAATGTAATTATGCAGGGATGGAGCGGGCTTGCTGCAATGTATGTAGGCATGTAGGGGGCTTAAAAGAATGGAGCGGGCTTGCAGGTTGAGCAGTTCCTTCACACGATGTAAACATGTGACTCTGCCTTATAACATTAGTTGAATAATTAAGCACTGTGTCAATTGGTAACATATTAACAACAACCAATTGACAGCATCAGTGTATATTAACAAGCCCTTTGTAATGCCAACGCGGCCATAAACTACAACGGAAGAATCATTGACAGATATTGCAACTAATGAAAGAGCTACTTAACACTAAATTATGAGCGCGCGTGTTATATGAGAACAAAAGTATACCGCTCACCGCATATGTGACACTCGCTCTGTACGCTTAACGTGAGACATCAACTAAGCTAAATTAATGACTGCTTGCTCGCGCCGGCACCATCCTAAAACGTATTCGAGACAACGCCACATGTGCCCGGCTCAGACACCGCGCTCCACACTGCGGGCCTGCAAACAAGTGCTGCGTCGTGTATAGGGTGCAGCGTGGCCTGTCTAGTGGAGGAACAACAGCCCACAAGGTGTCCCACGCAACAATAAAGAAAAGAAATAACGGGAAGGTAACATGCCCCCGTGTAAGTTGACCTACAGTCCAGCGTATTAGTTTCTGAATGCCTAATAATTACTGAGAGTGCGGTGAGAAATGTGTGGTTTAGTCTTCCTTTCCCCTCTGTGGCTACAAGACAGCGACAGTACGCAATAAGAGACGGAGAGCACACGAGTCACCCACCCAAGTGGGCGTAGAGCTTGCTCAGCACCCTGGCAGGCTGGACCTCAATGGGCGCCACCTCAGCGATGGTCTGCACGTGGATGTCGGCAGCAGCCAACTTGCTCTGCATGGCCGCGTCTTCCGCAAGCAGCACCACCTGCGGGACGGCTTCATTAGTGCTGGGCACCTCTACACCGCCATGTGTGGACACAGTAGTGGCTCTTCAGCATGCCAGTCAGGCAACTCATGGCTACGACATGGGGAAAACTCTCAAAGTCTGAACTGATGGCATAGTGAGACGGCGGCACACAGTAAAGCTTCGAGTGGAACACTTTTGGTCCTAGTCAAATATTTACACACAATACTAACATGAATTACTAGCGTCTAGTGACTCTAGTCTTTGTAAGTTTACGTCGAATATCTACAGTATATCGAAATTTACCCGTAAACTAATGGAGCGAAATTAACATCAGAATGCTTTCCTGATAACCTAGAATTTCATAACAATAAAAAACTTGAAGTAACACCCATGGGATTACACTTTCAAAATATGAGTGGACATAACATATATATTCCAACAGGTAGCTACGCAGAAAGACACACACGCCATAGTCCCTTAAAACATAAAAAAACCATCCTACTCAGCAATATATACTCAGGCAGGCTATACTCCATACTCCTGGCTACATTCCAAGAGCAAGAAGGCCGATAATACAGGCATGTGTGGGGCACCATTAACATGACTGCACTCTGAGAGTGCGAGTACCTGGTGTTCCACACCGGTGAGACAGCGCCGACTGAAAAAAAAGAATGGCTGAAGCTGTGGAACAGAAAATGAGCAAGCATTACCTGCACCACGACGTCCGGCTTCTTCTCTGAGCCAAGGCGCCTGTTGAGGGGGTCGAGTTCGCCGCACGCAAGGAAATTCTGCAAAGCAACAACACCGTCAGGCATCTCACTGGCATGGGCGCGTGTGTAAAGATGTGAACATAATGTTTAGAGGCAGAGTTGTTTCAGCGAGACTGAGATATCGCACGATTTCTCTCGACATGATGAAAAATTCGAAGGTTGCTACCATTTCAAGTAATAAGAAAAATGTTATTTTATTTTGCATTACGTTACGTAATGAACTTTACGTAACCCCTACGTCATCATTATCTACTCAACTACACTCTGCTCATTCATTTTACGTGGACGTTCGGAAATAAATAACATAAGAAAAACGTGGGCAAAACAGGAGATCCGCGTATTCTCTTGCCCGGAAAAAGTAAGATGCAAGACAGTGAAAAAACTCCGTCACTGTGAGGAATAAAATCAACCTGTGAAAGTATCTACCCTACATGAGGAGCAACGCGAATGTACACAACGCGAATGTACACAACACGAATGTACGCAACGCGAATGTACACAACGCGAATGTACACAACACGAAAAAGTAACAGAGAACGGTGTTATGCTGACATCATGCAGGAGCCTGCCGACGATGTAGAGGGACTGCGCCCACATGAAGGGCAGCCTGCCGGCCACCACGCGCTCCTGGGACCCAGGCTGCTTGTACTCCCGCTCGGCCTTGTCTGCAGGCACCGTGTACATCTCGGGCACCAGCCGCAGCCCGTCCTCGCTCGTCACCAGCATCTGCAACATCACAACGGAGAAATTCACTTAAAAACTCGACAATCCTTTGTTCACAGAGAGATTTTTAAAAAATGAGCGGATAAATCTACGGAGTTTACTACCAATATTTGATCGCAGGCCTGTTAGCTTCCAACGATGAATTTCCTTCCCTACCTCCGTACTATTTACTAGGAACACAAATGTAAGCCCCATGTGGTGAACACTTTGTCATCAATTCCTGAACGTTGATTTTACGAGTAACTCTCCAAGTCCCAATGGCGTACAGAATTTATAACGTTGCGTAGAATTTGTCCACGGCACAGGTAGGTAGGCAGTCAGACACCTATTCTAAAGTGGTTCACAAGAAAGTGCTACCCCATAGTGGTTCACCATAAAATGCTTATCAAATGCAGTACAATAAAATACCGTAAAACTGAGTAAAAATTGAATACGTTAATGCAGTTCTTTCATAAACACTGAAAACAAATCCTACGGTTCTTAATGAATACCTGAAGAACGATTGAACTGTGGTGATATTGTTGGAGCACCCTTTATTTACATGAACACTACTTTGCGAAAGATTGCGTTTGTCATGAACACTTACTCCAAGGCAAGAGAGAAGGAATGCAGCAATAAAAACAAGGAGCCAACAACAAGAGCACCGAGCACCGGACCGAGGGAGAAACGCACATCCAACGGCCGTAGATCTGACGCCTTCCGGACGACCCCACTTAAAACCCCTAATGCTGCCACTATCATTCGCTTCTACGCTATAATTCAACACCATAGTATGTCATTTATTCCGAGAACTTATCTCTAGATGATTATGATCATCATGTTTTGATAGTTGCTGTAATTGAAGGCTTGTAGTTTGTATTCTAGGAATTGCGCAACGTGGTATGGACACGTAACGTCCAACAGCAGCCCTGCCATCCGCATGGGACAGCGTGGGGCAGACAGACGCCATTGCTTAACAGGAAAATGCTGCGAGAGCAGGGTGTGCACTGTATGGTTTCTAACCCGAAGCGGACCGTCCTTTTACAAGTTTATATAGTCTTTCCCTATGAAAATTAATTTAGTCCTTCCCCATACAAATTAATATGGTCCATGAGCAAATAAATTTGGTCCTTTAACAATTAAACATGAAAATTACATTAATCCACAAGAGATTCACTGTCATTTTTGACGGCATGGGACTACAGAGATTGTTAATAATTCAGTAATCAATTCACTGTAATCAATTCAGTAATAATTCAATGGACTACGAAGATCTAGAAATGCTTTCTTGCCCAGGGATTTCATGCAGAAGCGAATGGAAGTTTTACATCGAAGCTCAAGAACAAAAAACATTATCACTACAAGCGAGAGGAGCAGAGAGCCAAAGCCTACCTTGTCGAGCTGGTCTCCATACTCCTGCGTTAAAGTTTTATCATTCTGGAACTGCGAGTCCAGGATGAGGTAGCAGAAGAACAGCGGCCACTCGCACTCTATGTTCTCGAACATCTTCAATTCTCGAGGCTCGTAATACAGACGGTTCGGGTCCTGAGACCGAAATAAAGGTACTAAATTATCGACAGTAGTAATACAATTACATTTATATGACTACTGGAAGCTATTATAAGAAATCCTTGCGGAGTCCAAAAAAAAGCAAGAAACTTTGCCTACAGAGAAGTCACAGAAGAGAGCGGAGATATCGAATAACAGTCATGTGCATACGGTAAATGAAAAGAGTCAAATTAATTCCGGAAGAAATTAATTCCGGAAGAGGCAATTGTATGCAGAGAAGGGTCGACTTAACTTTACATTCTGTACCCATGCTATTGCTTTGGGTGGCGGATTATTTCTGAACCCTGGGACATAAGGAATTTTAATGCAGACCTTAGCCCCTTCTCCCTCCTCCGTGATATTTTAAAATATCCTGGTAAATCAAACTCCCTGGGTCACGCAATACTTCGAACGAGTGCACTGTGCAGAGAGGCAACCACTAGCACCAGATTATACGTACGCTCTGCTTCGGCGAAGTGATTGTGTCTGCGTTTTGCCTCCGTCATTCTTCAATGAAATTCATATTATGCACATATCTCCTAAGAGTGTTTTGTCGGTGATTATGGTTTGTTTGTTAATAACCTTGCTTTTCCTATGATGTACAAATTGCTACCAATGTTCCGAGTGGTTCACGAGAGCTAAGACTATACACGTCTGAGCACGGAGAAGCATTGTTGGTTCGTGGGATGGTAAGAGACACGTTCAGAAAAGTGCTCCGTTGACGCTGGGCACCAGTGGGCGAGAATTCATAAACTTGCAATAGTTTCAACAGAAGAATATGTCAGTGAACTCTTCCTACGCGTGGTGTAATCTCCGCGTAAAAGATTGCAAGGAACATCAGCTGTAATGTTTGCTACAATTATATTTAGGTGAGGAGTACACTATTTAAAAGCCTCTGGATCTTCGCAAGTCAACAGCAATTTGTTCCAACTGATCCTTTATTTCATTCATACGGTTACATCGAAGTGTAGAATTAAAGCTAACGAAGTGAAGATTTAAGAGCTCAGCCTCTATTTAAGATCACGAATTATTCATGCATACAAGAATAGTCAAGGCTAAAAATCCAAAATATCAAAAACAAATTGTATCAACAATTCAAAGCATTGTGAACAAATACAAAGAGTTTCATACTAACAAAAACTGTGAAGGGCGCGGAATGAAAGAAAAGATTTGACCAAAACTGAGCGAAAAAATCGTGCGAGAAGTTCACAATAACTCGAGAACCGCAACTACGACAATCCTGAATAATCTGCGTAACTCTGGCACAAGGATTTAAAAATCTGCACTTCAAAAACATTGAAGAAATAGAAACTACAAGGTTGCAGGCCAATAAAAACACGGGTCCTAGGGACATATTAAAGCTCGTTTATCATTTGTTGTTGAAGTTCAATGTGCTTTAGTCACTGAGGACTACTAGGACCGGAACTATCATTTGTCAAAGCTCACATGGATTGAGATCCAAGTTACAGGTTACAGATCATCCGTACTTTGGTCCGACGAGATGAAAATTGAGCTCTCCGGCCACCGCGAGGTTCCTTTTGTTCAGTAAAAAAGAAAAGACTTTCGAAACAAAAAATACTATTCCAGCTGTGAAACACGGTGGTGGAAATTTGATGTTTCGCTATTGCTTCTCAGCCAATAGGAGTGGGAAACTGGTGAAGCTGAATGGGACCACGAAACAAGATTGCTACATCAAACGTCTAAATGAGAACATAAAATTGTCATCTGAGGGACTTGATCTAGGACCAGGTTGGATTTTCCAACACAATAATGATCCAAAGCCCGCGGCCAAATCTGCCAAGAAATGGTCGGAAGATAACCATGCAAGTATTTCACAGAGGCCAAGCCAGAGCTTCGATTTGAATTGAATCCAGAACTTGCGGAGACTTTTCAAGAAAAATGTTTACGCAAGGAACCAAGAAATCTTGAAAAATTAAAAATATTCTGCTTAATAGGAGTATGCCAATATTACAGAAAATATTTGGAAAAACCTAGTAGTAAACTATTAAAAAAAACATCAAGATGAAATAATTGCTATTAAAGGTCCTGGAATCGATTATTGAAAGGAGTATGATTAAATTTGTACCAGTCATTTTTCCTATTCCGGTTAAAAGTTTCACAGAATAAAATTCTTTTAAGAATTCTCCCATCGCGTTCACTATAGAAATACCCTTACAACAACTATTCCAATGACATGTCAAAATCTTCAAGTATTTACTGAAAGATTTTAATTCCATCCAAAAATACTGGGGTGTGCAAAATTCCGAGCTAAAACGTCTGATAATTTCATCGAAAAATACTGGGGTGTGCAAAATTCCGATCTAAAACATCAGATCTCACCTCAACACCCACCTCTTTAGGCGTCTTGTAGCCGTCCCACAGGAACCTCTTGCAGCCATACTTGCCCCGCAGTTTGGTCAGGATGGTGTGGCGAGTCTTCTTGATGAGCTCCGGGTCATCTACGGCAAACGCTGGGAAGCTGATCACTCCCATGAGGCCGCTGTCCACCTCCTTGCTGCTACTCTCCCTAGGCAGCATCGACTGCAAGCGTCAACAAGAAAATGAAGAAAGTTCTTCTCAAAGCGCCAAATTAACTCGCTAGTCGAAAATAAATATTACATTCCCAGCCTGGTGCTCAGGGAGGGACACCCACGTTGTAACGTACACCAGTCAAATGTGAACCACGTCGGACGTAATTAATATCCATCTTTTAAGAATTAACCTCCATTCTCAAGATCTCGTGTAAGTTGAAGACTTGTTATATTTCCGGCATCATCGCACTGAACAGAACACGCGTCAAATGAATGGCCGAAACAAAGCCGCAATTCAGTAGGACTGCACTCGAAACTAGACGTGACAATGACAGGTACCACTGACCTTTTTTTTCAGCTATGCTCATCATCCGGTATAGTTTTAGGGAGATGTCTTGCAAACAGTAAGCAAATATGCTGGTAGAATTCAACATATGCTAAATGGATTTTTGATTCATGACATGAATTCGTAACTTCAAGAATGAATTCAAAATTGGAAACGCACAGTTTGCACCTAGAAAATAAACATCAATTCGTTACAATGGATGTCAAAACGCACACATACACAGGGCAGGTTGCAGCCGCTTGAACATCCACACACACGCACTGCTGCAAGGCTGGCTAGTTAAAAACACCAAAATACTAGTTACCAAAATAGCAATACCAAAACAGCAATACCAAAATAGCAGCTGGTTTACCCAGCTGCATCAGATACACGGCCCGTGCGTCTCCCCAAAGTAGGCTTACATCAGGTCTCCTCAGGAGATAAGCCAACGACTTACAGACAGAATGCAAACTCTTGTCTCCGCTTAGTATCTTTTTTTCCTCGGCAGCCTGGTCATGGCCTCAGATATGCTAACGAGTAATTGTTACGAGAAAATTCCAATTTACATCTTGAAAACAGAAGAGCTCAAAACAAACTTTTGACGACTCATAAAACTTTTCACAACATGTATATAACAAATCTTGGCAAGGAACAGAAATTTCTGAGTATGCCATAGATATTTCCCTAGAGAATAATTATCATAAAAATTGTCGAGTTAGAGTTTTGCTTATTAAAATGACACTTAACAAGCCGATTTTAAAACAAAAAGAACGTCAAGTTTTTCTTCTATAGCTTACCTTTTGGCAAAGCAAAATTGCATTGCCTGGCGATAGGTAAGAAGATTTGCTGGTTGATCGTACTAGTAATAATCTACAGCTGACAAGTTCTTCGTTTAATTACAAGTGAGACAGCGGGATGAGCCGTGTGTGAGGTCCCACACGTTATCATATTCTGCAAACACGAAGTGTCCGTACCAATCCAAATTTTTGTTTTATTTGCATAAATATTTCCATCATTTCAGACCACATCTGCCACTGTAACTTCTCGTGATAAATAACCAACAGCCGTGATTCCTCTGGCTATATCTGTGATGGGTTCACCATTCTAATTCAAAAGGCAAACATCGGTCGTTCGTCAAGTATTTTTTCACGTAGTTTAAAGTGTAACTCGGTGATCAAGACAAGCTTTGGGGCCCTCACAACGTGCGCAAGCAGCGTGTCGCGAAATTATTAGTTTGGGCACCAAAGAACCAAGTGGTGATGTCGCATTGAGTTCAAACATTGCTTGGCAAGAGCCAAAGGATCGTTGCACTAACTGTAGCTTTCGTTCAGCGAAAACTGTGGGATACAGGGTGACAGAAAAACGGGAAATTTTGAAAAACCCAATAAAATTAAAAAAAAGTCCAACAAAAAAATTTTGATCACAGCAATTGAACAATTACGATTTGCCTTTTGAGAGACAGTAATTCAAATCATCAACGTTCGAAAAATGTGTTCTGTAGATGGCATCCTTGTCAACGTACGCGTTCTTCCAATCTGCGTTAGAGGTTCCTCATTAATAGCTCCAACGTCTCTGCTGGGATACCACGAACCTAAATTCTTTGTTCCAATTCATCCAGTGTTCTTGTCTGAGTAGAGTTAGCCAGACTCTTGAAGTAGCAACACAAATAACCAAGCCTCGCCAGCAAAATAAAATACAAAAAAACTGCAGCGGTGCCACAGAAGAACAAAGGCCGAGACATGGGCCGACCTGTAGCACAGCCTGGCACTTGTGCGCCTCATCAGCCAGCACATGGATGACGCTGGCAGGCCCGCCCCGCGCACCGAACAGGTCTAGCTCGTTCATAGCCTCGAGGGCAGCCTTGGCCAGCCCGATGGAGGACGCGTTCAGCTCCGGCAGGCCGTGGTTTGTCTTGTCGCCTCGCTCCCAGATGCCGTAGTCCTGCCAACGTCAACGTATCAAATGGAAAATAGCGGTACAGTTTTGCCAGGTTCCGGGTATAAAAAGAGAAAATGCCGGTGCAGTCCTGCCAGGTTCCAGGTTTATAAACTTGAAAGTGGTTGTACAATCATGACAGGGTCAGTGCATAGAAATTAGAAAGTGGCTGTACAGTCCTGACTAGTTCAAACAGTAAAGTTAGAAAGTGGCTGTACAGTTCTGACTAATTGAAACAATAAAGTTAGAAAGTGGCAGTACAGTCCTGACTAATTGAAACAGTAAAGTTAGAAAATGGCGGTACAGTTCTGACTAATTCAAACATTGAAGTTAGAAAGTGGCAGCGAAGTTCTAACCTGGTCAAGCCATACAAATCAAAAAAATTCTGAGCAAATCCTGATCAATTCAGGAATAAAAGTTAAAAATAAACTCACAGTTATTAATCAATTGTAGTACATTCCCGACAAATTGAACCCTCCCAAGTTGAACAGTACATAGCAGTGCGTACAGTCTAGTCAATTTCAAGATTTGTCCTCCTGGGGACGCCATTCCCCATTGCATAGGGTAAAAAAAAACTAACCCAAGTCTATTGCCTATGTACTATCCTACGCTCCCGGAACTGACCAAATTAGAAAATTAAATACAGCGCACGAAACAGTCTTTCCCTCATTAATAGTCCAACTTAGCAGCTACCCACATTCACTTTTATTCCTCACTTCAGTAGTTGTCTTTATCCATGCTTTCACTCCCAATTTACTCGTTGAGTCTCGTATATTTTCCACCCGATTCCTCCTTCCAACCGTTAATCTTTTGATACCCTCGCTACTTCAGTCCATTTTTAGCTCACATCCATCCCTCAGCCAACAGATAACCCTCTCAATGTCGACATTGTTTCCCCTACTAATACATTCTGCACCCCTCGACAAAGTGACCAATGACACATCCAAGCCAAGTCGAGTTTACACCCCAGTCACGCCTGTATTCGCGCCCTTTGCAGACGCAACCTCCTAACGCCCTGGCCACTCACAGGGATGCAGTAGGCAGACTCGATGTAGAACACCAGGTTCTGGATGAGGGACACTTCGTCCAGGTTGTAGCAGATCTGAAGGCCTGCCCGTAAATCGCTAAGCCTTAGTTTCGCATGGGGAAACAAGGTACAGTATTCGTAATTTAAACACAACTGAGAAGGTTTTGACTCACGGACTTGCGTGAATGCAATGACTCTGACAGCGGTTTTGGAGACAGCCCTCGCACGACTGTCAACTCAAAAATGAAGTAGGCAAAAGCAGCTTATTGTAAAGCGTCGTATTAAATCACATCAAATATGTTAACGGGCATCAATACTTATGAATTTCATTTTTTCTATAAATACTACGTTATGATAATATAAGCTCCAAAGACCAAAATTGAGTCACCTACAACTAACATGGTGTAGGAACTCTACAAGCACGGAAAATTGAAGCAATGCTGCGCGGCATTGAATTTACAAGTGTCCTAAGATACAAGTGGTCGATTTTAAACCACTCTTGCATCAACTGATCTAGTAGTGCGGAAACATTACGCGGACGATCATTTCGACGTCTAACTTGTCGGTCTATGTGGTCTCACAGATTTTCTACTGGGTTCTAGTCTGGGGACTTATCTGGCCAATCTAAATGCCAGACATATCCTGAATGACTGTCATGCCAATTATTGACAGTTCTAACCCGATGCACCCGGCATCTACCACCCTGAAAAATAGACAAACCAACATATCTTGACTCATTCAGATATTGTGCAAATGTTGAAACTTGGTTAACTAGTAGCTCAATGAAGCCATGATGGTTCAGTTTAACGGATACCTCAACTAAAGGACCCACTTCTGCGTAGTTGAACTAGCCCCAGAACATGACAGACCCTCTCCCTCCTTGTATCGTTCCTTCCACACAGACTTCGTTGAAGGGTTCATGAGGTCTTCGATGAACATGACGGCAGGCATCATTACCATAGACGTGGATTAGTGATTCATCTGACCACAGGACACTTCTCCACTCTCCTACAGTCCAATACGTGTGTGCTTTGGCCCAATTAAATGAGTGGTCTTGTGGGCAGAAGTTAACACTGGTCGTTTACGAGGCCCTCGGCTCAACAGAAACAGCTCAAGAATAGGATGTGAGGAGCACAAGCTGGGCACTGACCAGAAGCAGTCATCTGAGCCAGGACGAGTAGGAACAGGGAGGTAGCGTCGATCTGGAGGTGCCCCCAGTCCATGTCCCCCACGACGGGCAGGCCCGTGCGAGCGCAGTACTTGGCGTGCAGCGAGTCCTTTGGGGCCTGCACACACACAAACCGTTATGCTGCTGCCCTACCCACTAAGTCTACCTCTGATGTCAAAAGATTATTCACGGAGATTATGAAGTTAGGAAATTATCGGGGCGAGACCGGCTGAACAACGCCGGTCATGGAGTCCACCAGGCTGGAATTAGCGCTCCGAAAATTTTGGGTTGGCCCAACAATTGAGCCACGACACGATGTAGAGACAAGGATTACAGTACCGACATCTGTCCAGACTGGGCGACTTTAAGGGTAGCAACATATTAATTGAAGGCTATTTACTTGAAACAATTTTAATCTAATCTGATCACAAATACTTCACCTTTTAGCAGAATAATACCAATCACTGAAGTTCACTTAATCTAAACTGAAAAAACAAATGTAACTGTTAATACACCATTTTTTAAGGAATATTGAAAAAGTCATTGTCACTTACTTGAGACCATTTGAACTTTTCTATTTTGTCTTTCTGCAACATCATAGAAGTGAGAAGTGCCCGCATCAGCTTCACGCAACTCTGTGAATGATACATAAACACTTCAAACAAACAAATCAAACACAAGGGAGAGGACAGAAAAACTGCATAAACTATGGGAATTCCAAATGTAAAATAGATAACATTCAATAAATGTATACTAAAAAGTGCAGAAAATTACCAAGATCTCCAGTAACAAAGATTACGAAACATATGAACAAGAATAAAGAAACTACCTTATGTGGGATTTTAACATTTTATCAGTAAAAAATAACCTCCTTCAACATTTCTGCTAAGATTAGAATGATAGACATGGTACACACTTTTTGCATAGTACAACTTTTAGGTAAGCACCACAACAGCTACACCACAGGACACTGTCACAATTGCATTATCTACCCAGCCACCTTTCATTTGAAACAGAAAATGTTGAAGAAATGTTAGGCTTTCCAGACTAAAGAGCTAAGTCAACACCATTTATCACTGGCAATGCAGCTTCAGGTAATAATCATTTACAGCATATTTAAGGAGTTTCAATTCTTTTCATATAATAATCAACCAATAATATGAGAATATCTTTTTAAAAGTTTGCCAAGGTTTTTGATAGAGTAAAGATTTGGGAGAAAAAAGTTCATTTTCTAGAAGGGCCTTGCTATAGACATCCCTTCATGCAAGCAAGTAAAACACTATACAACATAATAATACATTTTTACAGTTGAAACACACAAACAAAGCTGACCATTTCCAGCTCGTAAGTTTTAGCTCTGTCCTCATCAAGGTCTGCATTCTTCTTGTAGGCCATGGACAGCCCCCACACGGCCAGGATGGAGTAGAGATTATCTCGCACCCATGCATGCTGGTAGTCTGCGCTGGCAGGCAGCAGGCCACTCACTGGATCCTGTATGAAAATTTGTTGATGGTTATTCCAAGTGATGAATAAACTATGTAAACATGATTTATTGATCTTGATAAAAAACATTAATCAATGAAATTATAAAATCCTTTATTCCTACAGCAAAATGAAAATTATATAGATGCTGTGCAGACATGAAAAGATTTTTAAAAAGATATCAATCATCACTTAAACCTAAAATTCTACTATTACTAATAATTCTTGGACATTGTAAACTTGTTAAAAACAAACTAGCAGTTATTACAGTAAATTTTAATACAAAAGTAACTGTGTATAGATAATTGAATAGTTTGACTTTCTCAAGAGCTGTTTAAAATGCAATGATTTATTTGATTCAATATTTTTTCTTTCAATGTATCATTTTTTGAACCACATACATCAAAGATTTTAAAACATTATGAACCTGTAAATGAAACTTTATTTAACATGTTTAATCTAATGAATATATTTTTCATATCACCTATACTAATATATATGCAATATTTTCATTAGAATTTATAATTAACAGTTATATTTCTTTGCATATAATAGCAATGTACCTAAATGTTTAAACACAGAACATAATTATGGCTTATTATTTTTATCACATTAGAACTTGGGCAATGAGGTATTCATGGCATATTTCATGCATCAAGCAGACTCCAAGCAATTCAACCAAATCTTGAATCTTAATTTTTACCACAATATTTATAGTAGTAGTTATTTAATGTATAATATCTCTAGACAGGTTATGATGTCATCACTGTTGTAGTATATAAGTAAATTATAAGCTCAAATATGTTATTGACAGTACATCTTTTCATTGAATAGTCATTGTGAAGTTATCAAAAATGAACCACAACTTATCAATTTGGTATGCCCTACCTGTTCAGTCTCGTATATATTAAAAATAGTGCTTTAGAATATATATATTTATAGATGTATGTATGCTTTTGAATACAGTTTTGCAAAAAGACCAAACTTATTTGGGACCACAAGTAGCCATAGACACAAATGACCATCATAATTGTTCAAGAAATTCATGTATGTAATTTTATTCATGTAACTCTTGTAATATAAATTGATAAAAATTGTTAAAATCAACTTCATGAAAAATATACAATTTTGTCTTAAGAGTATCGGGAGTGCCAAACATATCTTGTTCAATCCACTGAACTTTATTGCAGCCTGGGTGACTAATTTATTTAATTTAATTAAATGCTAACGCTGTAAGCCCTACACAAAAATTACCTACAAAAATTACCTGGTGTTGGAGGATTGTCTTCTGAACAATTCGGTAATAATAATCAAGTCGCACTCCTGAGTTACTGCGGCTCCTCATCTTGTTCTTGGCCTATGTCAAATTTTCCTTTAAGACGAGTATTGTGGTCACAAATAATTTTAATTTTTCCCGCTGTCTATTCCCGTACTCAATGAACGTTGTACTACTCATAAATATAATTACGAAGAAAATTTTGGTCCGTCAACCGAAGATCATTTCAAGGGCACAATGCATTAATCCACACACTTGAACTGCACCTAAGGTATAACCTGCTGACCTTCGACCAATTCATTTATTCACAAACGTGTACGACAACAACAACAACAGAAAATTTATGTTTTTTTTCTTATATAAATTTGGGTTCTTTGATATGACAAATCAAAACAAATTCCATACTAATTTTTTTAAGCCCAATAAATTTTACTTCCCTGAAAACTATTGCTCATGTGAGCTACTAAGACCATATTCGGGAAATGTTTTAAAACATTTCAGCTCGAATGTAGAAAAGCACTTGAATCCAAAAAAATCTCAGACGAAACAATAATATTTACTGTACTTTTAAAGTTATTTCTTTCCGTGAATTATAGCACTCAAGCATTACCGTGATTGTAAAGTAAAATACTTGGCATAGGCAACTCTTGAAAATGAAATCAGAATATGAATACATATTAGGAGCAGCTCACTCATAGCTTTATCAAATACTAAGCCTGTTTTAATATTACCCACTATCATGCGTTCAGCCTTTTAGAGCAGCTCATTTACATCAGCCAAGTTTCTGGGCAACATGTATTAAATTTGGAGTCAGCGGTCGCCGTTTAAATCATTAGACTTAGCCATAGTTTTGAATGTTTCTGCGCAAATGTCTTACAAATATCATACATGAAGATTTCATGGCACACTGGTTAACGTGCTAGCCCTCACAGCAGGGAAGTGGAGGTTCGATTGCCGACTCAGGCACTGATTTTCGCATAACCACAGAATGCTTCCCCTGGAAAAGGAAGCTTAAACCTTACATTCCTCACATTTTTCACTTTCCTCAAGCGTCAGTAGCTGAAAGGCATTGAAAACTCAAAAGTAAAATGTATTATAATTAATGAAGTTTCATCTTTCAATGTATAACATGTTGACGTAAGATCACATTGTGATCTCATAGAGAGTAATCATTCTTCTCCTCACGTCTTCAGCGTAGCCTGTCCTACAATCGAAGCTACTTTGCATAATTCCAATTCCAGATAAAACTTACAAAAAACTCGTTCTTCATTCTAAGACACTTGTGGAATTTAGTAGTACAGGGGGTCAACTAAATCATAATTCGGTCGGTGGATGACCCAGAATAGGGAGCCAACAAGGCGTTGACTCTCAACCCCCCCGACGGAGAAAGAGGAGGGGCCACATTATATTTTGGCTCCTCCTAATGCGTGGAGGGCCATCCATAGGCTTTTTTCGGCTCTATTTAGTGAAAATGTCACAACCCTTCTTTTTTGGTTACGTTGAATTTGATCTTCAGTAAATTGAGATGCTTTCAGTTCCATAGGCTGTCTGTTTTTTAATTCATTTATTCATACATCCTTGTTCTTTTGAATAAAAAGCTTAATGAATTGAGGACCCAAGAATTACTCATCTCTCCTGTTGTTTCTAGCCCCTATATTCTGAATGATCAGCCTAAACCATTCCGTTATCATACATGATTCATTCTTCTTATTGTGTCCTCGTGTTACAGAGTCTGTTCTCACCCTGAAAAGCCCTTCATATAATTCATTATCATATATTTCCTGCATGATCTTGAATGTCTCCATCATATCCCCCCGGGATCTCCAGCAAGATAAGGTTGCGAGATCTAGTTTCCTCAATCTTTCCGGGTATGTGAGGTTTTCAAAGTTAGCCCCAGTTCAGTGTCTCTTCTTTGAACTGCTTCCACTGCCTCTATATCTTTCTTCTCATGAGGACACCTTACTAAATTTGTATATTCCAGGTAAGTTTACACGAATGCCGTAAACAGCACTTTAAATTTTTCTTTATGCAGCGTCACTAAAGTACGACGAATTAGTTGAACCAGTCTATTTACTATATATATTTTTTCTCCCCGGTGTTCATTAAAGTTTAATTCTTTATCGATCTGAAGTCCCATATACTTTTTCAGGGGGGCATTTTTAGTTCCACTCCCATTATAAATTCAACTATCTCATTAATAATTCCAATCCTCGTGGCACTACATTTGTCAGGGTGATACTGTAACATCCACTCGACCAGTCTGGCATCCTAAATAGATCCTCCTGCAGTCTTTCATCATCTCCCCTCTCACTTGTTTTGTCTGAATATTTAGGTATTAACAGCGAATAGAAATATCTGACTATTTAAATAACTTCCGGAAAATCATTTATATACACAACAAACAGTAGTGGGCCAAGCACCGAACCCTGTGGCACTCCGCTGATAACTCTCCTCCCATACGACTCCGACATTTCACCATTCACAATTACGTGCCGCTTTTTTCAACTCAAAAATGCTGAAATTCGTTTGAAGATGCTGCCCTTGATGTTAAAATTCTTGACCTTCTCCATTAAATTTCAGTGTGGGATTTTATCAAAAGCCCTCGCGAAGTCGCTATATGCAACATCCACGGGATTTTATTCATCAACGGCTTGTATCCATTTACCAACCACAGTAAAAAGTTGGAGTACCGTTGACCTTCCCGCTATGAACCCATACTGTCTATTGCTCAGCGTATTACCTTTTTCAGATGATCGAGAATTTTTTCACGGATTAAAGTTTCCATGATCTTACGTATGACGCTAGTCAAGCTCACTGTGCTATTACTTCTGGGATTTTTTCGATCACCCTTCTTGAATATTGCTGTGATATTCCCTGTTTTCCATTCTTCAGGTAATTCATTACAGTGCAATGATGGGTTAAACACCTTCCTGATTGGAAAGGCAATTATTTCTTTCCACTACATAATCGCCCTAGGGTGCAAGCCCTCTGGCCCCGGGGCTTTATTCCTTTGCATTTTATCTGCGAACCTTTGCATGATATCTCATCACATGTAAAATCTATCTCTGACAGATCAGGCTTGTTCTTATTCTTCCAAATAGTATACTTAAATACATCAATAGTAATGTAAATATATCAATGTTTTTTTCTAAACTTAGGCTCTAGTTCTGACATTTTTTTGATGTTGCTGTAGCATTAATGATGTTAAAAAAAAGAAAAGTTTTATATCTAAAATTAACCTTTGTGTTTTTGATGCCGAATCAATATAATTATTGAATAACCTCCTATTTTGCCCATATTTTGCATGCAGCTCCCGATATTTATATTAAGCTAACTTTGAACTATTTTGAAAATTTAGAAAACAAATCCTACATGAAGTGCGCAGCGGTTGTCGTACGTCTGTTTGGCAAGATATTGACTTGCGCGCTGAACAAGCATTGCTATTTAATTTCAATATTATTTTTAGCAGTTGTCCGCGGTCATATCAAAGGGATATTTTACGAAATATTCTTTGTGTCGGCTTAATGCACATAAAGTTTAGTTTATGTAGCAAAGTGAACTGAAATGAACTACTGAAAAATACAAAATCTAAATTGAATCAGATCTGCTCAAGATGTAAGTCATGTTCATTAGGCTATAAAAGCTACTATCATATACTCAGAGGCCTATTACTGGACATGCAGGGGAACAATAATTATTGATAGTTTTGAAAATTATGAAATTCATTTGGTAAAGTCTGAATGAAGAAGAAACTTTTAACGCGGCAGAGGCATTCGACTAGGGAAAAAGTGAGACTGTTTTTGTAACTAAGCTCAAAAATAACAAGTGAAAGCATAAATCCATGTTACCAGGCCTAGTTGCAATCGAGAAATTTATCGAAATACGATGTTCATTTTGATTTTCACAAGAATGAACGCTTCAAGGAAGTTTTTAAGCAGCTCAGTATCTAATTGAATACTATATTGAAGGTATATGTTGAATATGTCACCACAAACTTTTCGTCCCATTTCTAAATTGCATTAGTAATGAACCACTTTTCAGCTGAGTAACTCCTATAACTTTTGCGTGATGAAGTAATTGATCTTTGCTTCTATTGTCGCATTGGTCTTAGTTCTACTGATGTTACTATGCGACTACGAAAATGCGTTACCTAACTAAAGCGAAACAAAACCCTCTACCTTTTCGGCTGATTACCAAGCCTCAGACGCACACAGGTGACTTTTTTCGGCCAGGTTTTGTTCCTTGAAACCGGAGTCGCCAGGATATTTGCTCGATTTGTGGGCTTCTGGTATGGGCGTCTTGACATTTCGGATCCTATGAAAAATCGGTACAAGTGCCGTTTCCGGTTACCAAACTGGTTACCGTCGTAGACACTGCTTCGAAATACCTAAGATATTGGGAAGCTCTTTTGAATGGCTTATATACAGCTTATTGATCACTTCAATTAGTCGCATAATAAATTTCACACACATTTTTAAATTAGTGTTGCGTTAGTGTACCTTGTCAAATCATCTAAGGATGCCCATAAAGTTTTCTTCTAAACCAGAAAAGAGCACGAAAAAAACTTTTAAAATATTTTTTTTTGCAACACCAGAGTGTCAAATCTTGTTACTAGCTCCAATGGTCACCGGCATGAAATGCCCTAATTACATTTTCCCTTTTATTAATTCCAATACGTTTTACCGTTGGGTTTTCAATNCAATTAACTGACTGCTCTATTTTCTATGCATCTGATCTGCGGGGTTACTAGGCACCAGTTCTGCTGGCTCCGCGGTCTCGATTCTTTGGCCCTCATCCAATCAGGACCCAGTTTTGTGTCCACGGGTGCTGTACGTTTTACAGAAGCCGCTGCAACGTTGCTTTTGGTTTCTTCTTCATGTAGAGGTCACTACAGTCGCCCCCGCGGTGTTATTTTAAGATGCGGAGTACCTGAGTGGCACTGTACTAATCCTCCCACTCCTGGTTGTTTACGCGAACTGTGCTGGCGCTCCTCCAGGGACTCGTATAGGGAAGGGAACTCGGACATGCTCGTATGCAGGAGTTGGAGTGAGAGTCCCTGTGGTCTTTTNATTTTAAGATGAAGAGTACCTGAGTGGCACTTTACTTATCCACCCACTCCTGGTTGTTTGCGCGAACTGTGTTGGCGCTTCTTCAGGAACTCGTATAGGGAAGGGAACTCCGACATGCTCGTATGCAAAAGTTGGAGTGGGAGTCCCTGTGGACTTTTCGGCTGACATCTCTTCAGCAGGTGAGATGGCCACCTTCAAGCGGTCGATAGATATATTCTTCTCCTTAATTCCTTTCGTGTTGTAGCCTCGTTACTTGTGGCTGTAGTGCAAATACCACCTCATGCAGGGTTACTAAAAATTGTGACGCTGTTACCGCATTATTCGGAATAACTACCATCTCTCCTGCCAGTCGTAGTCGTTGGCCGTAACCCAACTCAGCTGGCGAGATATTCGTGTCAGGTGACGGTGCTGCTCGCATGTGTAGCAGCACCATCGGTAACGCGTCCAGCCAGTGGCCACTCGAACTTGACTTCAGTGCCTCTTTCAGTCGCCAATGCANTTCGGGATAACTTCCATCTCTCCTGCCAGTCGTAGTCGCTAGCCGTAAACAACTTAGCTGGCGAGATATTCGTGTGAGGCGACGGTGTTGCTCGTATGTGTAGCAGTACCATCGGTAACGCGTCGAGCCAGTTACTGCTCGAACTTGACTTCAGTGCCTCTTTCAGTCGCCCATTCATTCGTTCCACCAATCCATTGCTCTGAGGGTGATAGCTTGTTGTACGAAGTCTCTGCTGTGCAGTCCACCATTGGAAGCGCCACGCACCTGCAACGCTCCATTCGGTTTCTTCATCATGTAGTGGTCACTACAGCATTAACCGTAGTGTCGGTAGCAACTGCGTCAGGAAGACTGCTCCCGGCCGAGAGAACTCATCAGCTTGCCTCATGCAGGTTCTTGTCAGCCCTAGGCTGTTCGCTCGTGTGTTTCTGATGTCGAAGAAGTAGAACGCTGGTCGGTCAGTGTCGTAGAATTGGTGTATTTGAAAACGGTCATGTCCCATCTGGCACAACAGTATTCCAAACTTAACTGTTCAGTTTGGTAAAGCGTTCATGATGAAAGCGATCTCTCCAAGTAGGCGTGTCGCTCTCCTCTGAAAGTCTTTCATCTGAACGTAGAGTGTCTTGTGTCTTGCGGCTGCCACACGGATTGTCCATATTCTAATATGGGTTTCACCATTGATTTGTACAGCTGAATGAAGGTTTCCGGAGTCAGATGATCAAAAGACTACACGATGATGCCTTTTTGCCTTTGCCGTCGCGCATATCACGTCGTAAGCTCTCAAAGCTTAGATCCTTATCCACAGCACGACAAGATTTTCTCACCATCACTTGTCTTCGGTTTATAGATGCAATCATTACCATGGAAGTCTTTGTATTTCTTGCTCATGAACGCTTCTTCCTTGGAATTTACCTGCTTTATCGTGCTGTATTTCTTAGGGAAACGTAATTGCCAGTCTAAGGACTGCTGATCAGAAAATTTAAATAGTCCTTGAAGATGGTTCTGTCTTTGCTGCTGTCGCTCCATGCAAACACCGTTCTGTCATCCGCCATGAAATTCGCATGTATCTGAACGAGGGTCTTAGGTCATTGATGTACATAACGAAAAGAATTAGCTCTAGCACCCTGCCCTGAGGTATTCCACTTGGAGTTTTTCCACTTTCTGATTTGACGTCATTCACGATGACTAGTTGGGCTCTGCTTGAAACAAAATTCCCGATTAAGCAGAAATTCTCTACGCTGATGCTGTGAGCTTCAACATTGGTTTCTAGCTTACGGTGGGGCACACCCTCTAATGGCTTTATGAAGTCCATGTATACAGCGCCAATCCTACCACCAGCATCTATGGTTTCAGCCCAGATATCCAGGTCTCCAAGAGTTGAGTCACACTTGAGCGTTGCTGCGTAAAGCAGTTCTGTTGTCTGCCGGCAAGCCTATTATACTAGAGATGTGCGATAATCTGCTTTCTAATCTGTCTCTCTATGGCCTTACAGAATTGTAATTTTGAATAGATTTGATTCAGTTTTTAACTACTGAAAGGGCAGGAGGCAGCATTAGAGTAAATATTGACAAAAAAAAAATTATCCAACGGGACTAAAATCAAGGCTGTACGGTAAGTAGGACGCTCAGTAGTGTACTTCTAGATAAGGAAAATAATTACCAATTGTTTAACTTGGCTTTAAAAAAAACTATGCTACCTAATAATAGCGCAAAAGCAAGCTTTATATAGAGTAAAGTATTGATATTCAAAGGTGAAATGAATATTTTCTTTGGCTGTATTTGAGTTTGGTGAGTTGAGTAACCTAACCAAACCAATCAATTTTGCATGCAAGCGGTAGTGACTCTGGATTGAAGTCAAGTCAAGTAGTCGATTACGACGCGCATCACGCCGCCGTGTTATTCCTGTAGTCAGTCTTTCAGTATGGTGCACACCACAGAGTATATATATAGAAGAGGGAGCATAGAGAGCGG